>PVJS01001586.1:0-79583 GCA_004027185.1 Glis glis
AAAAAAAAAAAAAAAAAGAATAAAAACAGCTCTGTCTTCCAAAAACACGGCAAACTTCTCTCATTGACTTTTATTTTATTTTATTTTATTTTTGCAGTACCGGGGATTGAACCCGGGGGCATTCTACCTCCGAGCTACACCCCCAGCCCTATTTTTTATAATTTATTTTGAAACCGTGTCTCACGAAGTTGCGGAGGGCCTCACTAAGTAGCTGAGGCTGGCCGCGAACCCGGATCCTCCGGTCTCTGCCTCCCAAGTACTAGGATTACAAGCGTGCGCCACCATGCCCGGCTTCGTTGACTTTTAAAATTCTTCCTGGTATTCTTAGAGGCCAGAGCTCTGAGTGTAGTTGAAGAAGGTCTATAAGGAGGATCTATTTGGACAGGTATTGAATATAATAAACTATATTTAAATATTTATATGGGGAATTATTTTTTTCCGGTGCTGTTCTTTAAATCACTGAATAAGGCCCTATCATTTCTCCAAAAGATATATGAGCCCTGTCTTTTGGCATATAGATCATTTTTGCCTTTGAAAGATATCTCAACTTAAAAATGATTTCTGCAGATGATCTTTTACATACATTTGTTATTGTGGCGAGCACTATATCCTGCTGTCTTACAGCAATACTTGGAGGATTTCTTCTGAAAATAGCACTTTATTTGTAGGCAGAGGGGAGAGGCAAGAAAGAGAACCTGCTAGATTTCACGTACCTGGCATTCGGTACGGAGCTCGGGGGCCCCACCGTCCCCAGCCTGACCCTACCTTCTCTATGCTCCTGAAGCAGCTCCGGGCAAAGAGAAACAGTTGGCTCTTCTCTTCTGTGAAGAGTCTTAGAATTCCGTGATTTTTATTTCCCACTTCTGCCTCCAAGGCCTCCCTCTTTCTTCTTTGTCAATTTGAAGAGCTCTCTTTCTATTCCGAGGAGTTATCTAGATAACAACCATTTGTTTTTGAGATTGATTTCTATAAAGAGAACATTAGGTATCTCCTGGGCCCAAACGTGGGAGAATGTCAGACTTTTCAGAGTCTGACAGGACATTGCCTGCTGGCTAGGTAGAAGATGTCAGGAAAGTAAACACACACACACACACACACACACACACACACACACACACACAGAAAGACACACAAACACACAAACCAACCCACCCACCCCAGAAATGGTGGAGGTTTGCTGTGGTCTGGTACACACAAGAAAAGGGTTGGGTAGTCGGGTGGATGTCAGTGATGTCCCACTTTCTGGCACATGGTGAGTTTCCCCTCCTCGTGCCTTTCAGATGTTTGGGGTGACTGTGTTCTTGCCCTGCCCAGTGATGTGTGAGTGGAAGTGATATGTGCACTTCTGGATGCAGATTGTCAGAGTCAGTGTCGTTCACCATGGTCCTTTTCTCTGCCCCTGGAATCATGGATGCAGGTGTGGCTCTCTGAGTGAGTGTCATGAGCTGCAGAGCCCCCAGCAGATCCCTGATGGCAAAGTGACTTGAGCAAGAAACACGCCTTTGTTGTTACTGCAGCAGAGCTGGACCCATCCTGACTGATACAGGCAGGTTGATACTGCTGTGGAATGTGAAACTCTTCTATTGTGTAGACAGTTTACTTCTATTATTCAGGGACCCTAGTGGTCCCAGAGACAGGGAAGCTGGCTTGCTAATATGTAGCTAATCATTGTTCACAAATGGAAGGGTAAAGGGGGCTCTGAGTGAGAGAAAGGAGTTGGGGAGAGAAAGCAGCAGAGAGGAAAGCACGTGCTCTGGAGAGGTCTGTCTGCCTTTCTGCTCCCTGGGAGCTCCTACCGGCCTGGAGGACGTGCCCATTAGCAGGACAGAAGGCGTGGCAGCCTTGCTGGAGGAAATCACTCTAGCCCGGCTTCAGTACGCCACCAGATCTCAGAGTGATTTATATGAAAACAGTTTAAAGCATTTACTAGCCGTAAGAACTAATTTCCAATAAATCAGACAGGATTCCCTTGGGAACCAGAAATAAATGAGGGCAAAAGAAATTGCTAAGGGTTGTTGAGCAATAAAGAGATGGGTTCTAGATATCTCGAAATGATATTTAAATGGACAAAGTTGATTTAACTGTCTTTTTTCACATCTAGGAGTAAGATTTAAGGCTATGGCGTGTCATGATAAGCAAGAATTATTCACCAAGAGACTTTCAGCCTTTCGCGCACATTCCACCGAATGGCAATTTGAACATCCCAGCTTTAGTCCCAAATTGTAATGAAAAGGCATTAATTGCATGGTCCCCTGCAAAGTCCATACAAGAAGGGAACGTTTCTAGAAAAAGAAGTTCAGATTTGGTACAGGAGGCAGAATTTTCATTGTCTAATTTTAGTCATTTTTTCTAATTAAAAATTTCAAGTGAATATATATTTTATTATTTTCTAGTTCACAAGTACTTTTTACACACACAGTGGTTGTCTGGCACTGTGCCATGAGCCTTGGAGAATACAGGAAAAATAGAAAAAAAAATCTATCTCCTGAGTTCCAGAAGTGTACATTTCCTGGGCAGATGGAGCTGTGATACAGCCTCAGGCCTGTGCAGCTGCTGGTGAGAGAAGGGAGGACCACTGGCCAGCAGATGCTGAACTAACTTCAGGGAGGAAGTGAGACCTGGGTAGAGGACCGGATGCAGGGGCGAGATGTGGCCAGAGGGAGGGCCCAGCTCCTTCTCTGGATGGGGACTAGCTGGAGCCAGAACCAGACACAGGAAGGTGCTTATGGGGTTTCCCAAGACAAAGAGAGCTCCCCTCCACATCCCAGCTGACGAAGCTGGGTCTGGGAGAAGCCTGGTTGCATCGACACAGACTTTCTTGTAGCCAGGATGTAGCATTGTTTCTGAGGAATGGGGCCTCCCAGCTCCCTGGGACCCGAGAGGTGGCTGGTCTCCTATAGGAACCAGATGGCTGTTCTTGGGCGGGCTGAAGACAGACAGAAGGAAAGGACTCTGGTAGCACTGGCCCGGCTTCAGTACGCCAACAGATCTCAGAGTGATTTATATGAAAACAGTTTAAAGCATTTACTAGCCGTAAGAACTAATTTCCAATAAATCAGACAGGATTCCCTTGGGAACCAGAAATAAATGAGGGCAAAAGAAATTGCTAAGGGTTGTTGAGCAAAAAGAGATGGGTTCTAGATATCTCAAAATGATATTTAAATGGACAAAGTTGATTTAACTGTCTTTTTTCACATCTAGAAGTGAAAAAAGTGTGGCCCAGCTTGTCCCCCTCACTGTCCTATTGACACCTCCCAAACACTGGGGCGTTTTTTTTCTTTTTTTTTTTTTTGCAGTACTGGGGATTGAACCCAAGGGCATTCTACCTCCCAGCTACACCCCCAGCCCTATTTTATTTATTTATTTTTTGCGGTACTGGGGATTGAACCCAGGGGCATTCTACCTCTGAGCTACACCCCTAGTCCTATTTTTTAGTCTTTATTTTGAAACAGGGTCTCACTAAGTTGCGGAGGGCCTCACTAAGTAGCTGAGGCTGGCTGCGAACCCGGATCCTCTTGTCTCAGCCTCCCAAGTACTGGGATTACAAGTGTGCGCCACCACACTGGGCTCTCTGGGGCATTTTTGACTGTTTTCATGATTGAGAAGTCAGATGCAAGAGGTTGGCGATCTTGCCCAGGTTCACTTAGCTAAAGGTTGCAGTGTGGTCTTAAAGCCCAGCTTGTGCCCCCTGCAGCCTAGTGGAGGTATTGCAACCAGCAGAGGCCAGGCCTGCCTTCTCAGTGAATTCTAGCTTGGTGGGGTACCCCGGCCAGGAGGGCAGAAGTTTCTGTACTTAATTTTCTCTCTTATAAAGGTGGGCTTGCAAGCCCGTGAACCTCCCCACAGCACCTGCATGGCAAGCCATGGAGAGATGACGGGGTGTGCAGGTGCTGACCCGGGCAGAGACCCCTCTTAGTCTGTGCCTTAGGTACCCGCTTGCCCCCCCCCCCAGGCCTGACCCGACTCTCCAGGGCAGCACAGGACAAGATTGGAAACTGGGGAGCCCGCTGAGAGGAGGTGCTGCCCGTCTGTGCTGCAGCGTCCCCAAGACTGTGGTGACTGCTGCACTTGAAAAGGCTCAGGAACATGTCCTTTTGCATCGTCCCCTTGCTCAGAGGCTCCAGGGACTCGGGACATCACCCGAGAAATCCAACACCTTTCTGGTCTCACTTCCAGAAGGTGTCCCCCATAGCCGCCAGCCACACTGGCTTCTTCCAGATCCGCCAAGAGGTACATGGCAGGCTCCCTGGGGACCCTTCTTCTCGCTGTTGCCTCTGCCTGGTGCCATCTGTCCCCAAACTCATAGCTTCCTTAACCTCCTTCAGCTTTTGTTCAAAGTCTCCTTCCTAGTCGGGCATGGTGGCGCATGCTTGTAATCCCAGTACTTGGGAGGCTGAGACAGGAGGATCGCAGGTTCATGGCCAGCCTCAGCTACTTAGTGAGGCCCTCCGCAACTTAGTGAGATCCTGTTTCAAAATAAAGACTAAAAAATAGGGCTGGGGGTGTAGCTCGGAGGTAGAATGCCCTTGGATTCAATCCCCAGTATCGCCAAAAAAAAAAGAAAAAGTCTCCTTCCTGGCAAGACCTTGCCCGACCACCCCGTTAGAAATGGAAGCCCATCTTGGAGTCTCATCCCCAGCCCTGACCCTTCTTTTCTTTCTCCAACCACTTGACACATATTTTTACTTGTTCCTTTTGCTTATTGTCTCTGCCCCTCCCATGAGGGCACAGGGCTTTGCCTGCTTTCCCCTCCTTCTCTCCACTGTGAGCCGGGAGGACTGCATGGCACAGAGTAGGCGTTCTCTTTCTCCCCACTCAGGGGCGCTGTCTCCTGTGTGCATGAGACCCCGAGTATGCTTGAAGTGCATCTGAGGGCCGGGCGTGGCGGCGCACGCTTGTAATCCCAGTACTTGGGAGGCTGAGACCGGAGGATCGCAGGTTTGTGGCCAGCTTTAGCTACTTAGTGAGGCCTCCACAACTTAGTGAGACCCTGTTTCAAAATAAAGACTAAGAAATAGGACTAGGGTGTAGCTCGGAGGTAGAATGCCCCTGGGTTCAATCCCTAGTACCGGAAAAAAAAAATGCATCTGAGGACAGGAGGAACCTGCGCTCTGTTCTAATCCTGCAGTGTTGAGGGAAGAGGGATGGGGATGGGGAGGAGAGGAGGGCAGGGGTTTGGCTGTTGTTAAAATTTTGTTGCATAATGTTTTCGATATGCAAAAATATAAATAATAATACAGCGGATAGCCCTATACCCAACACCAGCTTGAGAAGCAAAGCCCCGTTCTTGGATACCCCTCCCTGTCCCCCCGCAGGTAGCCTGTGTCACAGATGGCTCCATACCTTTGCTGCAGAGGTGTGAATAATTTCCTCTCACGTGTTTTACAGCTTTATATAAACGACATCGTACTGCAAACATACTTTTTAAATGACTTTTTTTTCATTCGAAATAATTTTAGGAAGTTGAAAAGTTTCCAAAAAATAGTACAAGTCTCATTTGTGCATCATTCACCAGATTTCACAGTTGGTTCGTATTTTATGACACATGCTTAATTATTCTTCCTCGCTCTTTTCTTCTCTGTCTCTCTCGCTATGCGCACACCCCCAGAAGTCCCCCCTTATCAGTAGTTTCACTTTTCTGTGGTTTCAGTTTCCCACCGTTCACCATGGTTCAAACATATTAAATGGAAAAATCTCGGAGATAAACAACTTGCTGTTTTAAATCACATGCCATTCTGAGTGGTGTGATGAAGTCTTGTTCCTCCTGTTCTGTCCCGCTGGGGATGCGAGTCATTTCTTCATCCAATGTATCCACTCTGTATATCCAACCTGCCCTGTTATAGTCATTCAGTAGCCGTATCAGGTATCAGATCAACGGTATTGCAGCGCTCATGTGCAGTGGCCTTTATTTTATTTAATAATGGCCCCAAAGCGCAAGAGTAATGACGCCGGCAATGCAGAGAAACTGTAAAGTGCTTTCTTTAAGTAGAAAGGCAAAAGTTCCCCATGTTCATGTAGGGTTCAGCACATGTCTCCAGGGTTCTGAGCACCCACTGGAGGTCCTGGAACATATTCCCATAGAAAAGAGGGGACTACTGTGTGTGTGTGTGTGTGTGTGTGTGTGTGTGTGTGTGTGTACACATGCACAGTAGCATATAGTAGCATGACTATTGTATGTATTTGTGGGTAAATATGAAATACTGTGTAGTTAAATAAAATACTCAATATGCAGCATTTTCACTTTATTCTGAAACGCTTGCAAATACATTGAAGACACCATGCTCCTTACCTTTAAATATTTCATTCTGTGTTTCTTAAGACCAAGAACATTCTTGTATAAAACCACCAGTATAGACAGGAAATTAGCATTGATACAATGCTACTTTTTAATCCTCATACATTACAGATATGTAAAAATTGTCCCATTAATGTTCTTTATAATAAAAGAAAACAAGTGATCTTTTGGCTTTTAGTTCAGGCTCTGATCTAGGACCAGGGATTGCATTTAGTTGTCATATTTCTTTGGTTTTTAATCCAGAGCAGTTCCATGGTCTTTGTCTTTCTTTCTTCCTTTCCCTCTCCTCTCCTCTCCTCTCCTCTCCTCTCCTCTCCTCTCCTCTCCTCCCCTCCCCTCCCGTCCCCTCCCCTCCTCTTCCTCCTCCATCCTGGGGACTTAACATTTCTGGAGAGCACTGGCATTTTGTAGAATGCCCTTAGGTCACCAAGGCCTGATGTTTCCTCATGGTTACATCGGGTTACACAGCGCTGTCCAGAACCCCGCAGAGAGCCTGTTCTGTCTTTTTCAGCACATCCCGTCGGGAGGCAACTGAGGACTATCTGTCCTGTTGCTGGCTGATGGTAATGGGTCACTTGATGAAGGTGTGCCTGCCCCGTTTCTCTACATAAAGTTGCCATTTTCTTTTTTGTAATTAATAAGTAGCTCATGAAGTGATACTTGGGGACTGTGTAAATACCCTGTTTCTCATCAAACTTTAAAGCAATTTTAAAAAACAACTTTATTGTGTTGTAACTCACATACCATACAATTCACCCATTTAAAGTGTACAGATTCAGCTAGGTATGGTGGCTCATGCTTGTAATCCCAGTACTTGGGAGGCTGAGACAGGAGGATCCGGGTTCGCAGCCAGCCTCGGCTACTTAGTGAGGCCCTCTACAACTTAGTGAGATCCTGTTTCAAAATAATGAATAAAAAATAGGGCTGGGGGTGTAGCTAGGAGGTAGAATGCCCCTGGGTTCAATCCCCAGTACCACAAATAAATAAATAAAAAATAAATTGTACAGATTCAATGGATTTTACTCTATTCACAGATATGTGCCACCATGAATATTTTCATTAAATCAAAAAGAAACCTTGTATCATTTAGCTATCTCCCCCACTGTCTCTCCATTCACTAACACAACCATTAATCCACTTTCAGTCTCTATGGACTTCTCTATTCTGGACTTTTGTGTGAATGAAATCATGTGATACTTGACCTTTTGTGACTGTCTTCTTTCCTTTAGCATAATGTTTTTAAGGTTCATAGTAGAGGTACTTTGTTCCTTTTTATGGCCAAATAATAACCCATTGTATGGATTTATCAAATTTTGTGTATCTATTCCCCAGTTGATGAACATTTTGGGTGGTTTTCACCTTTTGGCTATTATGAATAGTGATGTTATAAACATTCATGCACAAGTTTTTGAGTAGACATAATTTTTCATTTTCCTTGGGTGTATACTTGGGAGTGAAATTGCTGGGTCATAAAGTGATTTTATAGTTATGTTTAAGGAACTGTCAGACCCAGACTATTTCCCAAAGTGTAAGCCCTGTGTACACCCCACCAGCAGTGTATGAGAGTTTCAATTTCTCAGCCAACACTTGTTACTCTCTGGCTTTTAAATTCTAGCCATCCTACTGAGTGTCCTGATGGGCATTTCCCTCATGGCTAGTGATATGGAGTGTCTTTTTGTGTATTTTTATAGCTTCCTCAAGGAAAAGTTTATTCAGACCCTTTGCTGTCTGTATAATTGGGCCGCTTATCCATTCATTATTAAGTTGTAAGAGTTCTTTATGTATTCTACATATAGATTCCTTATTAAGGAATAGGATTTGCAAATATTTTCTCTTATCCCATGGGTTGTCTTTTCGCTTTTTTGATGGTTTCCTTTGAAGCATGAAAGTTAATTTTGATGAGGTCCAATTTATCTATTCCAAATATTGCTGCTCATATGTTTAGTGTCTTCTCTAAAAATGCTTTGCTGAATCCAAGGGCATGAAGTTTACACCTGTGTTTTCTCTCAAGAATTTTTTTGTTTTAGCTCTTACATTTAGCTCTTCAATCCATCAGTTTTGAGTTAATTTTTTGTATACGATGTGAGGTAGGGCTCAACTTCATTCCCTTGCATGTGGTTAGTGAGTTGTCCCAGCACCATTTGGTGAAAAGACTATTCTTTCTCAATTGAGTGGTGTTGGCACCCTTGATAGAAATCAGTTTGACAGATGTATGGGTTTATTTCTGGACTCTTGGTTCTATTCTGTTGATCTACGTGTTTATCCTGGTGCTAGGTCTACATCCTCTTGAATACTACTTGCTTTGTAGTAAATTTTGAATTGGGGAAGTGTGAGTCCTCCTACTTTGCTTTTTTTTTTTAAGTATTGCTTTGGGGTTGGGTGCATTGCCTATAATCCCAGTACTTGGGAGGCTGAGACAGGAGGATCAGAGGTTCAAGGCCAGTGAGCAGTAACTTAGCAAGGTATTATTTCAAAATAAAAAAATAAAAATAAAAAAGGTGGTGTAGCTTAGAGGTAGAACACCCCTGGGTTCAATCCCCAGTACCCCCCCCCCGCCACACACAAAAGTGTTGCTTTGGCTATCTGTGTCCCTTACAATTCCATATGAATTTCAGAATCATCTTGACAATATCTACAAGGAAGTCAGCTGAAATTCTAATAGGGATTTTGTTGCGTCTGTAGGACAGTTTAGAGAGCATTGCCATCCTAATAATGTTGAGTCTTTTCATCCATGAACATTATTATTTTTCCATTTACTTAGGTCTTTCATTTCTTGTTTTAAATATACCTTTATAGGTGCATTGTAGTCTGACATCATAATGTAGTTCAGAGTGATAGGGACAAACATGCACATAGCACTTGGTGAGCTTCCCCCCGAATCCCTCCCTACTCCCTCCCCTTCCCCACACATGATATTGAGATTGGCATTGACAATTTCATATTTTATATATATATATATATATATATCATCATTGGAAGTGTTTCCTTCATTAATTCTCCTCCCCTCCCCCTTCCCTTCCCAGACCTCTTCCATTGCCCCACTGGTTTCTCCTCCTTTATCTCTTGTATCCCGATTACTCCCTAGCTTCTGCATATGAGAGAAAACATATGACCCTTTGCTTTTTGTGACTGGCTAATCTTTCTTAACATAATGTTCTCCACATCCCTCCATTTTCCTGCAAATGATATAATTTTGTTCTCAAAAATACAGAGTGCTTCACAAATTTTCATGTCATCCTTGAACAGGGGCCATGCTAATCTTCTCTGTATCATTTCAATTTTAGTATATGTGCTGCCAAAGTGAGCACGGGTTTTTAATTTCTTTCAACAATATTTTGTAGTTTTCATAGTGTAAGTTTTGCACTTGTTAAAATTGTTCCCAAGTATTTTGTTATTTTGATGCAGCCGTGAATGGACTTGTTTTCCTAATTCAATTTTCAGATTATTCATTGTATGAGTATAAAAAATACAATTGATTTTTGTGTATTGATCTTGTTTCCTACAACCTTAATGAGCTCATTCATTAGTTTTAATAGTTTTTTAGTGGATTCCTTAGGATTTTCTATATATAAGATCATTTCACCTGTGAGTAGATAGTTTTATTTCTTCTTTTCCAATGTGGCTGTCTTTTGTTTCTTTCTCTTGTTTAGTTTCCTGGCTAGAACTTCCAGTATGATGTTGAATGGAAGTGATTAAGAGTGGACATCCTAGCTGGGAGGGTAGCACCTGCCAGTAGTCCCAGTACTTGGGAGGCTGAGACAGGATGATTGCAGGTTTGAGGCCAGCTTTAGCAACTTAGTGAGACCCTCAGCAATTTAGTGAGACCATGTTTCAAAATAAAAAAAAAAATTTAAAAGGGCCATTGGAGGTAGACCTCCCCTGGGTTTAATTCCTAGTACCAAAAAAAAAAAAAAAAGAGTGAATATCCTTGTTATGATCCTAGGAGAAAACCACCAGTCTTTCACCATTAAGTATGATGTAAGTTTTGGTGGCTTTTATCAGGTTGAGATAGTTCTCCTTTAGTTGTTTTTATTTTAATCATGAAAGTATGTTGGATTTTCTCAATTCTTTTGCTGTGTCTATTCAGATGATCATGTTATTTCTGTTTTTTTAGCCTATTGATTGGTATCATGTATTACATAGTTGATTATCAGTTGCCAAACCAACCAACCTTGAATTCCTGGGAGAAGTATCACTTGGTCATGGTCTGTAATTCTTTTTATATGTTGCCAGATTCAGCTTGCTATTTTGTTTTGAGAATTTTTGCATCCATATTCATACATATTGGTAATTATTGGTAATTATCTTTTCTTGTGATTTTTCTCAGGTTTGGGCAGCAGAATAATCCTGGGTTCATAAAATGGGAAGTGTTCTCTTAAGTTTTTTTGAAAGAACTTGTGAAGAATTGATATTAATTATCCTTTAAATGTTTGGTAGAATTCAGTGGTGAAGCCATCTGGACCTGGGATTTTGATTACTAATTCAGTCTCTTCACTTGGTATGGGTGTATGTATTGTCTATTTTTTTTTTTTTTGAGTTGGTTTAATTTCTTTTTTGTTTGTTTTCTTTTTTGTGATACTGTACTGGGGATTGAACCTGCAGGTATTCTATCTCTGAACTTTACCTCCAGCCCAATTTTATTTTTTTATTTTGAAACAGGGTCTCGCTAAGTTGCTGAGGGCCTCACTAAGTTGCTGAGGCTGGCCTCAAGCCTGCAATCCTCCTGTCTCAGCCTCCTAAGTATTGGGATTATAAGTGTGTGCAACCAAACCTGGCTTGGTTTAATTTCTTTTAAATAAATTTTATTGCGTATATTTACGGTATGCAACATATTATGGGATATATATATATATACATGTGGTATAAAGGCCACTAGAATTAAGCAAATTAATATATTCATCTTTTCACACAGTTATACATTTTGTATGTGTGGCAAGAGCAGCTAAATTCTACTCATTTAGCATGAATCCCATATATATAATACAATTGTATTACCTGTTGTCCTTATAAGGTAAGTTAGGCCTCTAGACTTGCTCATCCTACATATCTGTTACTTTGTATTCTCTAACCTCCATATCCCTGTTTCCTCCCCACCTCCCACTCTGGTAGCACTGTCTTGTTCTCTGTCTCTGCATATTTGATGTTTTTTTAGATCCCACATGTAAGTGAGATCATGCAATACTTCCTCTCTGTGTCCAGTTTCTTTCATTTAGCATCATCGGACCCTAGGGCTCATCCGTGCAATGGCAGATGACAATATTTCATTCTGTTTCAGGGCTGACTTCTCAGCTCATTCCATTCTGGTTGGAGAACATCCTTTGTATTATTTCCCATCTTTCAAATTGATCGAGGTTTGCTTTATGGCCTTGGAGATGGTCTACGCTGGATAATGTTACATGTACCCTTGAGACAAATATACATTCTATTGTTCTTTGGATAGAGTGTTCTGGAACTGTCTATTAGATTAGTTGGTTGATAGTGTTGTTTGGGTCTTCATTTTCTCGTCAATATTCACCTTGTTCTATCCATTATTGAAAGTGGAGTTCTGAAGTTTCCAAATGTTATTACGCAGTCGTCCATCTCTATCTTCATTTCTGTATTTTTTTTCATGTATTTTGGTGCTCTGTTACCAGATTCATGTGTGTTAAAGTTGTTGCATCTTCCTGAAAGAATACATGGCCCTTTTATCACCATGAAGCCTTCCTCTTTATCTCTAGAAGCATTCTCTGTTTGCACGTCGACCTTGTCTGATATGAGTATCACCTCTCTAGCGATCTCGTGCTTGCTTTCTGCATGATACATATTTTCCAACCCCTTGCTTTCATTCTTCTGTGTGTCTTTGGATCTAAAGTGTGTCTGCCGTACAAACAGTTTTTATTTTCACGTAGTCTATATGTCTGTCTTCTCTTTCACTGTATTTGTATTTTTGAGGCATAATAAGGAAACTTTCCCTATACCTAAATTGTACAGGAACCCAACCATATTTTCCTCTAGTCCTTGTATAGTTTCGTTTTCTTTACATTTTTATCTTCTTGGAATTGATTCTCATGTTTGGTGTAAGGTATGGGTCTAATTTTATCTTTTTCTAAATTGTTAATGAGTTATTTCAGCAGTGTTGATTAAAAAGTCCCTCTTTAGCCGGGTGTGGTGGTGCATGGTTGTAATCCCAGTATTTTGGGAGGCAGAGACCGGAGGATCCGGGTTCGTGGCCAGCCTCAGCTCTCTCTCTCTCTCTCTCTCTCTCTCTCTCTCTCTCTCCCCCTGTCTCTCTCTCTCTCTCTACTTAGTGAGGCCCTCCACAACTTTGTGAGACCCGGTTTCAAAATAAAGTATAAAAAAAATAGGGCCGGGGGTGTAGCGCGGAGGTACAACGCCCTGGATTCAATTCCCGGTACCGCAAAAAAAAAAAAAGAAAGTCCCTCTTTAGCCAGGTGTGGTGGTGTACACCTGTAATCCCAGTCCGTGGGAGGTTAAGAGAGGAGGATTGCAAGTTCGAGGCTGGCCTCAGCAACTTAGCAAGGCCCTCTGCAACTAAGTGAGATCCTAATGGGACGGGGATATAGTTCAGAAGTAGAAAGCCTCTAGGTTCAACCCCCAGTACTACAAACAAACAAACAAACAAACCAAGTCCCTCTTTGCTGGAGTGATTTGATAGCGACCTTTCTCTTGTGTCAAACTTGCGCCTGTGGTTGGCTGTGACGTGGGTGTCCTCTTCTACCCGTTTCCCGTGTCTCGCGCACCAGAGTGGCTGTTTTGATTATGGGGCTCTTGTCATGTTTCTCGTGTCTGACAGACCTTATGCCCCACGGAGGCTTCTCTTTCTTGCTGCTTTCCAGGCTATTCTTGAAGGTTTACTTTCCCACGTGAACTTTAGTATCAATGTGTCTAGCTCTAGAACATTACATTAAATTTACAAATCAACTTGTGGATGACTGGCGTCCTCCTGATGTTGAGTCGTGTCGTCCTTGCGTCTTCACATTCGTTCAAGAACACTGTCGTGTTTTGTATTCGTTTTCAAAAGTTTCCTCATAGAGGTTTTGTATATACCTCACTAAATTTGTTCCTACATATTTTACCATTGTTGCTTTTGGAAATGGGGCTTCTTGGTGATGCTGATTTCTGAATGTCAGTTTTATATTAGGTCATTTTGCTTATTCTTGTTTCTTTGAGCTATAAATGTGGGGTTTTCTTCCAGTATATTTTCTTTTTTTTTTTTGCGGTACCAGGGATTGAACCCAGGGGCGTTCTACCTCCGCGCTACACCCCCGGCCCTACTTTTTTATACTTTATTTTGAAACCGGGTCTCACGAAGTTGCGGAGGGCCTCACCAAGTAGAGAGAGAGAGAGAGAGAGAGAGAGAGCGAGCGAGCGCTGAGCCTGGCCGCGAACCCGGATCCTCCGGTCTCCGCCTCCCAAAGTACTGGGATTACAAGCGTGCGCCACCACACCCGACTTCCAGTATATTTTCATAAGATTGTCTTTGTGGATGCTGATAACTTTATTTTCACCGTTGTATACTATCCCACTGTGTGGATATGCCACAATATATTTATTCACATGCAGATGGGCATTTAGATAATTTCTCATTTGCCTAAATTGTCAAATGATTTTCAAAAGTTCTTTTACCAGTTCTCACTCCTTTCTGTAGTGTGTAGGTCCTTGTCCCTTCACATTTTGGCCAGTATTAGCTGTGGTCAATCCTTAAATTTTGTCAGTCTGTGGGGTAGCAAATGGTAGAGAATTGTGGTTTTTTTTTTTTTTTTGCAGTACTGAGGATTGAACCCAGGGGCATTCTACCTCTGAGCTACACCCCAAGACCTTTTTTATTCTTTATTTTGAAGCAAGGTCTCACTAAGTTGCGGAGGGCCTCACTAAGTAGCTGAGGCTGGCCGCGAACCTGGATTCTCTGATCTCAGCCTCCCAAGTACTGGGATTACAAGTGTGCACCCGGCCAGAATCATGGTTTTTAGTAACTGTTTCTATGTTCTTGGTTTCTAAATTCTGACCTGCATGGTCCCTCCCGCACGGACACAGTCTCTGGGACTGTGCACCTCCATTGCCGGCTCCTCTCACAAACACCCGTCTGTTGCTAGGACTTGGAAGGAATACACCTCTTGCCTAACCCCTGAGAGGGAGAGGCACTTGTAGAAAAATTTAAAATACCCTTTAGTAAACAAGGAAGGTCCAGCCTTGGGACAGACCTGGAGGGATTTCTTGGCTGACTTACCTGCATTTATAAGCGCTGTGTTAGTATCAGCAGGTAGTGTTCACCCAGTAACAACTTGCCCGTGGCACTTTGCTGAGCTCCATACAGGGTTCAGCGATGAATAAGACCCAGTTCCCACCCTCAAGGGGCTGTTAGCCTAACTGGAAAGAAGACACATTTACATTAGAAGACGCCACTGGACAACACCAGTGGTACCCACCCAGGGTATCAAGTGCCAGGATGCTGCTGCCGGCAGAGCGGGCCACAGAAAATGAATGTAAAAAGAGAAGGATGAGCCGGACTTGGTGGCGCATGCCTGTAATCCCAGTACTTGGGAGGCTGAGACAGGAGGATTGCAGGTTCGAGGTCAGCCTCAGCAATTTAGCGCATACCTGTAATCCCAGTACTTGGGAGGCTGAGACAGGAGAGTTTAGGTTCGAGGTCAGCCCCAGCAACTTAGCGAGGCTCTCAGCAACTTAGCGAGACCCTGTTTCCAAATAAAAAATAAAATAGAGCCGGGCGTGTGGCGCACGCTTGTAATCCCAGTACTTTGGGAGGCGGAGACTGGAGGATCTGGGTTCGCCTTAGCTTGGCTAGCCTTAGCTAGTGCGCGCGAGCGTTCTCTCTCTCTCTCCCTCCCTGTCTCTCTCTCTCTCTCTCTCTCTCTCTCCCTTTCTCTCTCTCCTTAGTGAGGCCCTCCACAACGTCGTGAGACCCGGCCTCAAAATAAAGTATAAAAAATAGGGCCGGGGGCGTAGCGCGGAGGTAGAACGCCCCTGCGTTCAATCCCCGGTACCGCAAAAAAATAAATAAATAAAATAAATAAAATAAAATAGGGCTGGAGGTGTAGCTCAGAGGTAGAATGACCCTGGGTTCAATCCCCAGCAACACACACACACACACACACACACACACACACACACACACACACACAGAGAGAGAGAGCTCTCTTCATTTATGTTATGTAACAAATTCAGGAGGAAGAGCTGTCATTGAATTTTTTTCTTCTTGTCTTAAACAGGCTAAGTTCATCCTAGTAAACTGTGTACCCTATCCAAAATGTTCAAAATGTTCACTCGATCGCTCCAGCCTGCACCATCATCAGCAACTTTCATCCCCTCTTTTGGTTGGATGTGGGGTTCACCCTATTTCCAAGTGGGCAGATTTCAGGATCCTGTGGTTCATCCAGTTGTGACCTTGCAGCAGGAACCCTTCCCTCATTTCTTATGACCCGGTCCCTGACTCTTCCTCCTCATGGTGTAGTCTCTTCTGAGCTCATGGTACCTGGGCTCTGAGACCTGCCTTCATCGCCCCTGGAGAGCAGAGCTTTTCCTGTCTGTTTGCAGAAGACTTCTCGAAGCCGCGTGCCACTCATCCTGGGTGCGGGCATTTCTTCAATTAGCAGTCCCCTAATCCTGCTGCCAGCCAGAAGCAGGGCTGTGACTAAGGCTTAGTAATAGCATATGCGTGAGAGGTTCCCATGCTCAACAAAGCGCAGCCTCATCTACTTTCTAGAAGGGCACCATGTCCCTTCAGAGCCGGAAGCCTCTCTCTCCATTGCTGGCCCTCTTCTCGGCACCACACCCTCGAGGCAGCTGGGCAGCACTGCGGGTGTAGACTGGGCTTCTGGCTTCCGGGAGAAGCCAGCTGGCTAAGCAGACATCTCGTCCTTGGCCTTGACCTCACGAGGTCACTTGCTCATTTCCCAAGCACACTGGTCCGGGCTTATGGTCCTTGCTCTGTTCTTTTGCTGGCCCATTTGTGCAGTTCTTCATTCACTTAGTAAACACACAGCGTGAACTGGACACCGCGGTGCTTGCCTATACTCCCAGTACTTGGGAGGCTGAGACAGGAGCATGGTAGGTTCGAGGTCAGCCTCCGCACCTTAGCAAGACTCTCAGCAACCTAGCAAAACCCTGCTTCAAAACAAAAAAATCAAAAGGGCTGGGGGTCTAACCTGGAGTTAGAATGCCTCTGGGTTCGATCCCCAGAAACACACACACACACACACACACACACACACACACACACATACACACACACACACACACACTCACACACACACTCACAGAATCCCTCTCTCTCTACCCCCTGAGTATCGGGAGTCATGAGCATCCAAGAGCTCATGGCGTTGTGGCCTGTTTCTCTATACTGTGCCAGGCGATGTGAAGCCCGCACAGGGCTAGGGCTGGACTCCTGAGAACCAGCTGGTTCTGTTGAGAGAGCAAGTCTGACCCGCCCGCAGGAAGCGCCACCGCCCTGTGCACCTGCGAGTGGTGCTAGTGTGATCCACGGGAGAGGTGCTTACCCTGCTCCGTGTTCACCGAGGACCGGAGTGGCTGAGGATTGCCTCCTGAAACTAGGGCTGAGCCCTGAAGGACGGGTGGACCTTGGCCGGATCCTGGAGAAAGGCTTCTCCCTGGGGAGACTGACTTGACCCGGTGTGTCGCGAGGAGGGCCAGCTTGATGGGATGTGTTAAACGTTGCACATGTCGCCAGGGCTTGGTGGTGCACACCTGCAATCCCAGTACTCGGGAGGCTGAGACAGGAGGATTGAAGGTTCATGGTCAGCCTCAGCTTCTTAGTGAGGCCCTCCTCAACTTAGTGAAACCTTGTTTTAAAATAAAGAAAAAAAAAAAACAGGATGGTGGCACACGCTTGTAATCCCAGTACTTGAGAGGCTGAGACTGGAGGATCCGGGTTCGCGGCCAGCCTCAGCTACTTAGTGAGGCCCTCCGCAACTTCGTAAGACCCTGTTTCAAAATAAAGAATAAAAAATAGGGCTGGGGATGTAGCCCGGAGGTAGAATGCCCCTGGGTTCAATCCCCAGTACCACACACACACAAAAAATGTTGCACATGTTGCTGGGGCGTGGTGGTGCACACCTGCAATCCTAGTACTTGGGAGGCTGAGACAGGAGGATCACAGGTTCAAGGCCAGCCTCAGCACCTTAGCAAGACTCTATTTCAAAATAAAAAAAAAAATAGATAGGGCTGGGAGTGTAGCTTGGAGGTAGAATGCCCCTGGGTTCAATCCCCAGCACCCCCAAAACCCCAAAACAAAGAAACAATAACAACAGAATGTTGCACATGTCGTGTCCTTGAACCTCCTAGTTGTCTAGATTAGCACTTGGGACCTTTGTGTGGGAGGCCGTGTCCTGCCCTCCTGGGCAGGGCCATGGTGGTACCTTAGCCAGGCTCTGGTCTGGCTCTGACATAAATAGCCTTGGACCGCAATCGGAGCCCCCCACCCCTCTCCTCCATGCCTGCTGTTGGAGCGCTCTCTCTTTTGTGTTGAAGCCGTAGGGTAATTACCCTTGTCCTTAATAATTGCATTAGTTTCCTTGATGAGCAGAGATGCTCCGGAGTCTACGCTGTGAAAAAGAGGTTAGGATTAAGCTTTGCAACCTGCTGCTGGTGTGAGAAGGATATCTCCACGCCAATTACTGTCTCCTTGATAGGATTAGTCACTGTGTTAATTGCTACTCAGAAAAACTGCCAAGTTTGTTGTTTTAGACTTTGGCTCTTAAAATATTGCAGATGTCATCTCAAATGCAAATTGTATTCAGTATCAGAGATAACGGTGGATCTATTAACACTTTGGGGTTGATTCCTATCCGAGGCTGTGTGAGAAAAGGGAGTCTTGCCCTTGGATTATTAATTGCATCTTTGATGGTGGGTCTAGGGCGGGGAGGGGAGGCAGCTGTCAGCTCTGTTCCTTGGCACTCTCTTTGAGAGAGCCCAGAGCGCTGTCAGCAGCAATCTGCTAGAATTGGCCGGAGCAATGCAGGAAGCAGCCTCCCTCTGCTGCCCCTGAGCTTGTCTGTCTCCTCCACGGGCACCCTGGCTGGTGAGCTCCTGGTTGATGGCCTTGAGTGTCACCTATTCCCTGGGTGGCAAATGGTCACAGAAGTTCTCTGTCCTTGGAGATTTTGGAGTCAGCAGCACCTCACCTTTTTGGACCTGGAAAGACTAGTTAAAATTAGAGAATTCTGACTTACTATGACATATTACTTTTACTTAATAGTTTAGAAACTTTTTATTTATTTATTTTGGTACTGGGAGTTGAACTCAGGGGAATTCTACCTCCAAGCTGTCCCCCCAGTTCTTTTTATTTTTATTTTGAAACAGCGTCTCCCTAAGTTGCTGAGGCTGGCCTCGAACCTGCAATCCTCCTGTCTCAGCCTCTCAAGTACTGCGATTATAGGCATGTGCCACTGTGGTCAGAAACGTTTTATTTTTAAATAACTAAAAAAATTCAGAAAAGTCGTAGGAATAGACCAAGGACTCAAGGGAGTCTGGCCCTTCACCCAGATTCCTCAGTTGTCAACATTTTTTGTATTTGCCTTACCACTCTGGGTGCCTGTGAACGTGCCTGAGCCAGTCGCAAGAGAGTTTCAGACATGACTCCCATTAGCCTAAATGCTGCAATGTGGATGTCCTAAGAAACAGAACAGGGGGCTGGGCTGCAGCTCAGGGGCAGAATGCTTGCCTAGCATGTGTGAGGCCTTGGGTTTGATCCCTAGCACTACAAAAAAAGTTATCTTGCATAACCCAGTACAATGATCAAAATCAGGAAAATAAGCTGGGCTTGGTGGCACACACCTGTAATCCCAGTACTAGGGAGACTGAGACAAGAGGGTCACAGGTTCTAGGCCAGCCTCAGCAACTTAGCAAGACTCTCAGCAACCTAGTGAGACCCTGCTTCAAAACAAATAATAAAAATGACAATAATAATAATAATAATAATAATAATAATAAAGAAAGAAAGGCTGGGGGTGTAGCTCAGAGGTAGAATTCCCCTGGGTTCAATCCCAGCACCACAAAAACAAACTAACAAAAATCCAGGAAAATATCACTGACATAATGCTATTATCGAGTCTACAGACTTTATTCCAATGTCCTTCGTGACCATCATCTTCTTCATCCAGTTCAAGAGCTCGCGTGCTGTTTAGTGTCCCTGTCCCTTGCATCTCCATCCATCTGGAACAGTTCCTCAGTCTTCCTGTGCCCTCTGTGAGCTTGGTGTTTTGGGCACGCACAGGCCAATTGCTCCGTAGCATGCCCTTCACTTGGGGTGGCCGGCTGTCTCCTGAGGCCCACACTGGGGATGTGTACTTTCAGCAGGGACACCTTGGAAGCCATCCTGGGCCTTTGTTAGTGCGTCGCATCGTGTTTGAACACACACGGCACTCCGTCCCGTGACTGGACTTAACTCAGGTCATTGATTAAAATGGCCTCTGCTACATTTCTCATGTGTAAAGTTATCCTTTTCTCCCTTTGTAAGTAACTTACATTTCACGGGGAGACAGTGTAGGTCTATGTAAATACCTTATTTTTCATTAAACTTTGATGCACTTATTTTAGCTTCCATTGATAATTCTTATTGACTCCATTATTATGTTTACCAGATGGCCATGTATTTCTGAGTTTGTTTGTTTAGTGCACTCTACCATATTGAAGAGCTTTTGCTTTCTTACATTATTTACTCCCTTATTTATTTGTGCCCAGATGGACGCATGGGTTCCTGACTCCGTTAATTTGGGCTGCTGTGTCCTTTTGACAAATCTCCGTACTATTTTTCACACATATTATTTTTTATTACAAAAAGCCTCAAACATACAGAAAGTTAAAAGATATTACTTTTGTCAGTGAACAGCCATTCTACATATCGCCTACGTTCTTTAATGAACATTGCCCATGCCTGCTTTGTTGCAGATCTGTCCATCCTTGTATCCCGGTAGAAATCCATCTTGGTTTCTAAATTGCATTTCTAAGCAAGTCGTAGACTTCAGTACACTCCATCCCTAAACACCGTGGCGGGCATGATATTGCCTAGAGTTCAACATTTGTTTACGGTTCTTGTATTAGGTAAAACTTGCATACAGTACAATATACACATATGAAGTGGGCCATCTGATGAAGTTATTAAAAATATTCTTTTATTGGTGTATTGTAAGCACACATCGTATTGAGGCTTAGTGTGATAGAAACATACATACACACAGCATTGGGTGTGTTTCCCTCTAGATCTTTCTCTGTTCCCTCCCTCTCCCCATTCATAATATTGAAAGTGGTATTGTTAGCTTCACAATGTATAGGATTGTTTGAATTGTTTCCTTCATCAGGACTGCCCTTTCTCCCTGCCCCCCACTCCCTCCCCAAGTCCTCTTCTATTCTACTGGTATCTCTCATTTATTTGAAGTTTCTTGTTTCCCAATTTCTCTCTAGTTTCCACACATGAGAGAAAACTTATGTGACCCTTCACTTTCTGAGACTGGCTGATCTCACTTAGCATAATATTCTCCAGTTCACCCATTTTTTTTAGAAATGACATAATTTTGTTCTTCTTTATGGCTAAATAAAATTCCATTCTGTGTCTATCCCACAGTTTTGTAACCCATTCATCTGTCGAAGCATACCTAATATGGTTCCATAGTTTGGCTATTGTGAATTGTGCTGCTCTAAACATGGATATGCACGTATCGCTGTAGTATTCTGACTTCAGTTCCCTTGGACAGATCATATGGTGGTTCCATTCCCAGCCTTCTGAGGAACCTCCGGACTTCAGTATGTTTCATCCCTACCCACTGTGGCAGGCATGATATTGAGTTCAATATTGAAGCTTAATATTTGTTTACAGTTCCTTCATTAGGTAGAATTCACATACAGTACAACACGCACACAGTAACTGGGCCATCTGCTGAGCTTTGACCAACGCCCGCACCCGTGACACTCAAGCCCCTGTTCACATGTAGAGGGCCGCAGTCACCCCGCAAGTTCTTTCGAGCCTCTTCCTAGTCAGTGCTTGACCTCATCTTCTTCAGCAGCAGCTGTTGTTCTCATTTTGTCCCCAGAATAGCTTGTCTCTTTCTAGCGCTTCATCTAAATGGGGCGTGCACAGTACTGCTGTGGTTTGGATATGTCTGAGTGCATCCCACAGAGGTTCATGTGCTAGAGGCTTGGTCCTCGGTGTGGCAGTTTGAGGAGGTGGGACCATTAAGGGGTGGGGACCAATGGGAGGTCCTTAGGTCAGTTGGGGGCATGTCACTGGAAGGGCGTGTGAGACCCCAGGCTACCTGGTTTGAGAGGCCATATCTCTCCCTCACGTACGTGTTCCTGCCATATTACATAGTGGAGAGGGCCCCTGCCACAGCTGAGCTGACGCCAGCACCAGGCCTTTGAACCTTCCAAACTGCGAGCTAAATAAACCTCTTTTCCTTATAACGTCGGCTGCCTCAGGTTTTTCATTATAGTAACACAAAACTGACTCATACGCGTATGTATTCATTTGTGTACGGATGATTTCCTTCATTATAATGGCGTTGAGATTTGCCCATGCTGTTGACTGTATCCCTCATTCATTTCCTCCCTCATTCCATGAACACTTCCTTACTTTCTGGCATGACAAAATGTTCTGAGGTCGCCGTACACTTCCACTGATGCAACCTTTAATTAGCTCTGTCTTGGAGGAGCCCTGGCTCATTTCAGTAGAGAATGGTTTTGGGATTCTGAGTGTTTGTTGCTACTGGCATGTCATTGATTTTAGGCACCCTCTCTAATAGAAAGAGCTAAGAAATATATGTGTGCGTATATGCTCATAAATACACAAACACATACATGTCTATATCTATTTCTGTACACGCTCATTCATACGTATGTGGGTATGTGTGTGTAAAATCATTCATTCATGCTGATGCTAATTTTAATCCACCCTCACAGGGTTCATTCTGACCTTTTATCTTTGTATAGATAGTACTTCCTTCCCCATTAAGGAGAAAATTTTCTAGATATATTTATTTGTTGCCTAAATCCTAAAACACATATAAAGTAGTTAAATGGGAATTTACCCATACCACTGGGCAAAAAGAAAAAAAAAAAACCTCCTAAGAAGAATTCACAAGTGGTTTGCAGTACTTTTTGTTTTTAGTCTGAGGTTATACAGTTGAAATATTGTGTTCAAAGATCACTTGGGTGAATCTCCTCCCCACCCATGTTTATCCTAATATTTATTAGGATTTATTCTTGGAAATAAAATACAGTTAAGTTCTTTTTGTTGTTGTTGTTTGTGTTCAATTTTAGGATCCCATCTTTGTTGATTTTCTGGGAAAACATTAAATAATATATTTACAAAAGTCAAAACTGCACAAAAGTAGACCCAGAATAGTAGCACTCCCTCCATCCTACCCCATGTGGGTAACCAGTCTCATTAATATCTCATTATCAGCCGGGCATGGTGGCGCACACTTGTAATCCCAGTACTCAGGAGGCTGAGACAGGAGGATCCAGGTTCGCGGCCAGCCTCAGCTACTTAGTGAGGCCCTCCACAATTTAGTGAGACCCTGTTTCAAAATAAAGAATAAAAAATAGGGCTGGGGGTGTAGCTTGGAGGTAGAATTCCCCTGGGTTCAATCCCCAGTACCACCAAAAAAAAAAAAAATCTCATTATCTATCCTGTGTTTCTTTGCTAACATAAGCAGGTACATGTATATTTTCTTATGTTCTCCTTTTTTTTTATTAAACATTGACTTTTAAGACAATTGTGAGCTGGGCATTGTGGTGCACACCTGTAATCACAGTACTTGGGAGGCTGAGACAGTAGGATCTCAGGTTTGAGGCCAGCCTCAGCAACTTAGTGAGACCCTGTTTCAAAATAAGATATTTTTTAAAAGAGCTAGGGGTATAACTCAGAGGTAGAATGCCCCTAGGTTCAATCCACAGTACCCCCCCTAAAAAAAATACAATTGTGGATTCACCTGCAGTTGTAAGACATGATAGACTTTAAACAGTTCCCCTGATGGTCACATCTTGAACACTATAGTACAGTGTCATGACCAGGGTATTTGACATTGATACAGTCAAGATCCAGAACATTTTCATCACCACAAAGATCCTTCTGTTGTCCTTTGTAGCCACGCCCACTTCCTTCCTACCCTCTCCCTGGCAACCACTAATCTGTTCTCCATTTCTGTAATTTTGTCTTTTTTAATAATATTATATAAGTTGGCATCATACAGTGAATTACCTTTCAGGTTGACAATTTTTGCTCAGCATGATTCTTTGTAGATTCAAGTAGGGTTTTGCATGTACGGATGACTAGCTTGCTCCTTCTTACATGTAATCCATGGTGTGGATCCACTACAGTTGGTCTAGCCATATGTCATAGCCATAACACAGAACATCGCTATAGGTTGAGTGACTCTTATCCAAAATGCTTGGGACCAGAATGATTTCATTTTTAGGACTTTTTTTCTTTCAGGTTTGGGATATTTGCATCTACATAATGAGATCCTTTGGAGATGGGACCCAAACACAAAATTCATTTATGTTTCATATACACTTCATATGTGCATTTAAGAAGAAGGTAGATTCTCCAATATCACACACACACACACACACACACACACACCCCTCTCTGTATGTTGTTGGGACTTCTGTGTTCTTACTCCCTGATCTCTTGTGATGAAAATGTTATAGTCAACATTATTATGAATGTTTCCATCTATTTTTCCTTTCATTTCCTGTAGATTCTACCTGTAAAGGTGGAAGTAAACCGTGTAGGTCTTTCTTGGTGCATTTGTCTTCATTACTGTTCTATTTTTATTGTAAGACGTGATGTTTTAGCATTAGAAAGTGTCTGTTACATTAAATGTTTTTTCTTTGAGTTCTACTTATCCCATTTCAATAATGAGATTGCAATATTTGTTCCGTTATTATTTTCATCTGCCTTCATATTTTTGCCCATCCTCAATTTTTTAGCCTTTCTGAATCCTTTTTAAAAGTATGTCTCTGATATGCAATGCATATTGGATCTTATGTTTTAAACTGAATTGAAAATCTTTCCTTTTTAAGGGTAAGTAAGCCCATTCACATTTCTTTGTCTATGCTCAGTATTTATATGACTGATACGCGTGGTCCTAACATTCTCATCATATTTTATGTAACCAATAACTGTGGATATTATATTCTATCTCTTGTGCTTTCTCTACACGGTGCAATTTCTTTGCTTAGTTATGATTTAGTTTGTTTTGATATATAGAAAGTTTTTACTTTTGTTCTAATGGCTACACTTATACTTAGTATCTTAAAAAAATCTCTTTTTCTCCTATGAACATTTACTACCTGGTTGGTCTGTTGTTGATGGAATCTTTGACCCCCACCTGTTGTGTAGGCAGCCATCACTGTGTGTATTCTGGCTTTATCTTTCCCTCTTTGGTTGCCTCCCATTTAGTAGCTGGCAAAATATGACATCTATATATTACTCTCCTATCCTATTCACACACTTAATTCAGGTCTATAATTAAATAAGTCCTTTTGCCCAAGAGTCTCCAGTCTTCTACTGGTTGGATAAAGTTAATTCTCTAAATGGTCCCTTAGGAAGGCCTTCTAGGTCCATTATTCCCTCCTTTCTTCCACGTTTAAAACTCTCCCTACATCTCTGATTCTCAAAGGATTGCTTTGCTGGGTATAAAATCTTTGAGCCTCATAAAGATGCTGCTCCATCTGTGCTTTGCTTTCTTTGTAAGTTGCTTTTAGGAAGGCTAACAACTATCTAAATCTCTTTCCCTTCTAAGTTATTTGATCTATATGTTTGTAGGCTGGCAGAGTATTTTTCCAGTGCTTCTTTGAGGTCTTAAATTCAGTTTCAGCATTATGATGTGGTCCCTTCCACTTTATGGTTGTATATTTGGGTTCATTTCCATCAGTTGAACTATTTGTGTTCTCATTTTAATTTTTCTTCTTTTCAGTACTTTCCTACAGATGAAGGCTGCTTACATCTGCATTTTTTTTGGGGGGTGGTTTATGTGACTTTTTAGCTCAAGAACTTCCTCTTCTGTCAGTGTAGCATAGTACAATTTCTTTTTGGTTGGCCCCTGGGGGAGGGGGTAAGAGGAGAGGATTTATTCCATTATTACTTTTTTTTTTTTTTGCACTGGGGATTGAGCCCAGGGGCATTCTGCCACTCAGCTACACCCATAGTACTATTTTTTATTTTGAAACAGGGTCTCACTAATTTGCTGAGGACCTCACCAATTTGCTGAGGCTCGTCTCAAACCTGCAATCCTCCTGTCTCATCCTCCCAAGTACTAGGATTAAAGATGTGTGCCACCACTCCCAGCTTTATTATTTTTTGTTTTGCAGTATCCTCAATGCCCTGCACACTCTTCGAAGAGTGCCTGACCCCTCCTCTGCCTGGAGAGCTCCTCTGAAGGCCCAGGCCCCCCTCTAAAGCCTTCTGGTCAATGACCTAGCCTATCTAGATCCTTTTTGGCATATTTTCTCAGGATGTACCTTTCTTTCCTAGATAATGTTGGTTTAATCCTAGCCCTCTGTCTTCAACTTCTCTCTTCATGTGGCATTTGAACCTGGCCCCTCCGTTGCTCTCTACAAAGGCTTTGGTTGGGAACTCAAGAGACAGTTTCACTGGAAATCATTTTCTGTTTTTCTACATACAGGTAATTTGGCATTTATAGTGTGTCTGTGGTCTAGCCAGGCTAAAGGTGTGGGTTTTCTGTGGTTTTCTTCCCTCTTCTTATTGGTCTGTTTTGTTTTTGGAGGACGTGTGGGGAAATGCAGAGGTTTGTGCCCACTGTGACCTTGGCTGCCGGAAGACCCTTCCGCGGCATTTTGAGAGATTGCCTGTGGTCGCATCAATTTCAAGTACAACAGTGACTCAAGCCTATTATTAACGAGGCTTTTCATGCTAATTGTACACAAATGAGTCTTGAGGACATGCTTGAAAGGGATGCTCCTGCGAAGGTTAAGTATCTCCCTGGCGAGCTGTTTACACCGTTCTCTGGGTAGCCGGCCCTGCTCATGGACGCCCAGCCGAGTGTCGGCGAGTTACTTTCTGCAGTTATGCTGAGATCTTTATTGTTGTGGCATGTTGGAGGGAGTGGTGGCGGTGGGTTGCATGGCACGAGTGTGAGTTATTTACCATTGTGTGTGTCCGTTGGTGTGTGCATGTGTGTGTGCGCCCAGGCACGTAGGTCTTTATGAAGAAGGGACTCACTTCACCACTTCATGAAGAAGGTGGCCTCAGTGTCTGTGTCCCTCCAAATCCGTATGCTGAGACCGCAATCCCACATTTGGCATTTGAAGATGGTACCTTTGGGAGGTAATGAGATTTAAATTAGGTCATAAGGGTGGGACCCAATGACAGGAGTAGTGTCCTTATGAGAAGAAGAAGGGACCGGAGCTCCCTCTTTCTCAGGCCTACAAGGACACAGTGAGAGGGTGGCCGTCTGCAACTGGAAGAGGGCCCTCGCCAAGGGACCAGCAGGTACCTGGATCTTCCACTTCCAGACTCCAACCCATGAGAAGTAAATGCTTGCTCTTTAAGCCACTCCATCTGCAACACTTTTTATGTAGCTTGAGCTAAGACTCCATCGAACCTTTTTTTATATTTATTTATTTATTTATTTATTCATTTATTTATTTATTTATTTATTTTTGCAGTACTGGGGATTGAATCCAGGGGCATTCTACCTCTGAGCTACATCCCCAGCCCTATTTTTTATTCTTTATTTTGAAACAGGGTCTCACTAAGTTGCAGAGGGTCTCACTAAGTAGCTGAGGCTGGCCGCGAACCTGGATCCTCCTGTAATCCCAAGTACCGGGATTACAAGCGCGCGCCACCAAGCCCAGCTCCACCATAAATTTTAGAGTTTTCATATAGAGCCCAAAGCCTGAGTCAGCTCAGCCCTGCATTGCTGGAGGGGGCAGGGGGGCTCACTGCCTGACTCTAAAGAACATTCCTGGAGTGAGTGAACGATGCACCTTTGTTCTGAAACAGACAGCCTGTGGATTATTATGGTAGATAAAACCCAGGCGCCTTGCTGAGAGGGAAGGCTTATAAAGTGCCTGTTTTGGGAGCCCAGAAGAACATGAGAGAGAGGCCGGGCACACTGGGAGAGCCCCTCCTCCTGCAGGCCGCCCTCCCGTGAGCTCCTGGAGGCTGGTCCAGCTGCCTGCCCTCTGGGTCCATGCCCCATCACAGGGTAACCAGATCTCCGGGGAATGCTTCTATCTCCTCCATGGCTTCAGACCCCTCCAGAGCAGGGGTGGGGGCCTCAGACGGCCTCTGGCAGGACTCCGCTGAAGTCTGAGCTGCATTTTCAAAATGAGAACCCATGTGGGCTGGGCTGGGCAGGGAGAAGGGAATTCCTTCTGGTACTGATGGATCCGGCATGTCCAAAGGCAGCCCCAGTGCCCAGGGAGCGGCTGGGGACGGAGAGCGACCCAAGTCAAGGACTCATGCTCCAGGGTCCGGATGGCAACTCCTGGTCCCTCAGACTGGATGCCAAGGGCCCGTGTGTGTGTGTGTGTGTGTGTGTGTGTGTGTGTGTGTGTGTGTGTTTTGTGGTACTTGGGGTTGAATCCAGGGGTTTCTACCTCTGAGCTACACCCCCAACTCTATTTTATTTTTTACCTTGAAACAGGGTCTCCTTAAGTTGCTGAGGTCTTTGCTAAGTTGTAGAACTAGCCTCAAACCTGTGATCCTCCTGTCTCAGCCTCCTAAATACTGGGATTACAGGTATGTGCCACCACACCTGGATCGCCTGTGGGTTTTAACCTCTCACAGACCACAGGACACAGGGCAGAAGCAGCCAAGAATAGAAGGATGTGGGGGTGGGTCTCTGAGGAGAGCTCCCCTGGGTCATTAAGGCCACCTTATCTCCTGCCTCCCGCCCCTCAGGCCCCTCAGACAGAAGCCAGGCGGCCTCCCTGCCCTCTTGTCTTGTCATCAGCCAGCATCTGAGTGCACTCTTGCAGGGAATTCCTCCCGGAACCCATGAGGCAGGAGGGCCGGAGGCAGGAGGCGCCGAAAGCCGGCAGGCCCCGTGCAAATTGATGGCATGGTTTTCTCAGAATCCATCATGTGGGAAACTGGAGGTGGCGCAGGGAGGCCGACTTCCGCCGGAGAAGCCGTGGCTGCGGGGAAATCCTCTGCGACAGGGCGATGCCGTGGTCTGTCCCCCAGAGCTTTACGAAGACGGGACTTTCACTCATGGCATTTATTCACTTGCTCATTCATTCATTCATCACCCACACATTCAATGAGTATGACATTCTCCACCTTGTGTCCAAACCTGTGCTGGACCCCAAGAATCAGACATGGGTGTGGGGCTCCCTCCTTTGGGGAGCTGTGGAGAGCAGAGAGGACCCTCTGGCCTTTGGAAGGCAGTTCCTCCAGAACCGAAACTCATCGATCTTGTTTCATTGCTCAGTCTGTAGATGACTTTGGCTATGGGACAACCCTGCTTTTCTTTATACCACCCCAGGCCGACTGTGACACATCGTGGAGCACTTAGGTCTCTGGGATGGGGACATGGGGGCACAGCGGAGGGCGTGGCCTTTGGGTTCAGAGAGATCAGGGTGGGATCTCAGCTCTGGGGCTCACTGGTTGTGGGATCAGGGTCAGGTGAACCTGCCAAGCTGTGGATTTCTTGTCTTTTCTTAAATTTATTTTTTTTTTTTGTGGTACTGGGGATTGAGCCCAGGGGCATTCTACCTCTGAGCTATACCCCTAGACCTTTTTATATTTCGTTTTGAAACAGGGTCTTGCTAGGTTGCTGAGAATCTTGCTACTTGCCGAGGCTGGTCTCAAACCTGCGATCCTCTTGTCTCAGCCTCCCAAGCACTAGGATTATAGGCATGTGCCGCGATGCCTGGCTCGAGCTGTGGATTTCTCAGAAGTGGTTTGGGGACAATGATTCCTGCTTGGGGTAGGGGGAGATTAAATAAGGGAAAGGATTGGGAAAGTTTAACCCTATGTCAGGAAGGCAGTAAACCCTGGGTCCACCCAAAATATATGAACATACACACACACGTGCGCACGCACACGCACATGCACACGCACACGCACACGCACACACACATGCTGCCCATGCCATACCCACAGGCCTCCTATGATCCTGGCTTGGGGGGCTGCAGCCACTCGGCCTTCTGGAAGTCCTTTTTGCTGTCCGCCCCCCACATGAGGGGTAGCGGGACTCGGACTCGAGGTGCTGGGTTATTGAGCGGCTTGGCTGCCAGACACGTTGTGCGGGCTTCTTATAATGTCGCTCGGATCTGGGAAATGGACCAAGCATGATTTCCAGCTAAATGAAACACTTCAGGGCCATCAGCTAAATAGATGACGCTTCTGAGAAAATCCCTGGCGTGCTGTGTCAGACGGGCCGTGGGACCCATGAGGCCGGCTTTTCCTGTCCTCGTCTGGGTGGTGACTCATCACCCGTGGGCTCCTCGGGCCCCTCAGGCCGTGAGGACCTGCGCTTCAGGTCTAAATGCACCTGCGGAGGGAAGCCGAGACTGAGCCCTGGGGAACACTTAATCCCTTCGGCATCTCGCTCTCCTCCTTCCTGTTCCCCTTCTCTCTTCCTCTTGCCCGACTCTATCAACTGCAGAATGAGAATTGTTTTAGGCGAATGTCCATGCCCACTTGCCCCACTCCATTTCTTCCCATGAAATAGTAGCTGGGACGAGGCGGGGAGCGAGCTAACATTCGTCTGGGCTGGAGGAAGTCGCGCACCCTGGACCTTCCCTTGAGTCTGGCCCTTTGCTCTCTGTTCCAAAGGGCCGGGCTGCCGCCCTGGCAACCTCATCCCAGAACGCCTCTGCAGAGGCCTTGCGGAGCACGCCCTCCTCTTTCTATTTGGTGTCAGTTCCTGTTGGGCCAGGAAGTGTCCATTGGTCTCCCTACCATGGCGGAGGGAGCTCGTGTGGCCACCTGGGTCTCCAATCCTGGCTGTAGCACGGGGTGGCTCTGCGACTGTGCAGGCTTGTCCTGCCCAGCCTAGCTTCCTCCTCTACACAGGGTAGCACCTGCCTCAGATGCAACTCTGAGGATCCTAGGATCAGGAAGCATCAACTCACTCCCCGCGCCAAGTCCCTAGATTTCCTGAACACCTTCATTCCTCCTGCCCCCGCTGGCCACCCCCTCCATACGTCTTATCATTTTTGTACATATCTGTCCATCCACCCACCCACCCACCCACCCATCTATCCATCAATCCACTCACCCACCCATCTGTCCATTCCTTGCTTTGTTTATCCAGTGATTTATTGAACAGTTCCTACATATCTATGCTGAGCCTGCAGTGAACAAACAAATTCAGTCTCTGCCCTCATGAAGCTTCCAGCCCTGGAGAGGATGGAGATGATAACACAGGTGTGTGTGTGTGTGTGTGTGTGTGTGTGTGTGTGTGTGTGTGTAGAGAGAGAGAAAGAGAGAGAGAGAGAGAGAGAGAGAGAGAGACCATACTGGACAGGGAGGGTAAGGGCTGCTTGGGAAATGCATACCAGCTCACTAAACATGGTCTCTGAAGCCAGGAAAACTTCATGGAGCAAGCGCCTCTTACCTTCTTGACCAGGTAGCAACTTGAGGCTCAAGGGTGTGCTTTCTTTGTTTTTTTTTTTTTTTGTGGTACTAGGGATTGAACCCAGGGACACTTTGCCTCTGAACTACAACCTTGGTCCAATTTTATTTTTTATTTTGAAACAGGGTCTCCCTAAGTTGCCAAGGCTGGTCTTGAACCCGCGATCCTCCTGTATCAGCCTCCCAAGTACTGGGATTAGAGGTGTATGCCACCATGCCTGACTGCTACACTCCTTTTTAAAAATCAATTTTTAAAACTCGTGTGTGTGTGTGTGTGTGTGTGTGTGTGTGTGTGATACTGGGGATTGAACCCAGGGGCATTCTACCTCTGAGCTACACCCCCAGCTCTTTTTTTGTTTTGTTTTGTTTTGAAACAGGGTCTCACTATGATGCTGAGAGTCTTGCTAAATTGCCGAGGCTGGCCTCTAATCTGCTATCGTCCTGTCTCAGTCTCCTAAGTACTGGGATTACAGGCGTGTACCACCATGCCTGGCCAGAGGGTGTGCTTTTTAGGCCCTTAGGAAAAACAGCATGATCACAGGTAGCCATGCGGGTGCCCACCACTTCTAGGAGGTATTTGGGTTACAAGGAGGGGTGACTATGCGAAATGAGTAGAAATGCAAGTGATCGTTGGCCAACACTCGTTCAGCGAGTCTCCCAGTGAAAGCGCCTCTGCCGGGCTTAGTTTGACTCAGAAACCTTCCGGCACATGTTAACTCTGACTCGCCGTGAATGAGGAGCCGAGGAGTGTTCATCTCAGTTTTCACACAGCTCATGAATATGCAATATTCCTTTTAATCTCAAATTTTATTTTATTAGATGCATTTAAATTTATTTATTAGATCTCAATTTTTCACTTGAATCTGTGGGTGATCTAATGAAGGCACCATCCCCTCCTCAGTGCTGCTATTAAAGAGTTGGGTGGAAGATTCCTGAATGGCTTGGTCAGCCAGGAGGGACAGACAGCCTCTGGGTTTAGGATGACCACAGAATCACCATAATTATAATCACTCCCCTGAACTGTCACGATGTGTAATCATCTGTACTCTGCGGCACCTTGACTTCCCTGGCGACTTTACATCAAGCAGAGCTCTGAGCCGCCTCCCCTCACCTGGAGGGAGGGAGGCCAGCCCCCACAAGGTGGAGGCCTGATGTCTCTTTGGCCTCATTTTACCGCAGGAGGGACAGTGGGTTTAGTTGTTCAAAGTCAGGCTGTGAACCAGGGGCTGAGGCACTCTGCAAGTCTTTCCCTGGTTGGCCTGATGTGCACCGTGCTCCAGGCCCGGGTCCCAGCTGGCGGAGACGCTGCTGCCATGGGGCGGCTCAGCTTCTACCCCGAGGGAGGCAGGAGAGTCAGGAGCTGGCCGCATCTGAGCAGGTTGCGTTCACACTCAGCGAGAGCCAAGATAGAAGCTGTTTCCTAAAACTGTTTTTTCCTTGCTAAAATTAAGGGTTTTCTTTAAAGGAAATCTGCTGTGTACTGGTTTTATTTTTACGCATCATCATCCTTTTGGACAGGAGCACAAACCCCATGAGCTTTCCTGTCCCTGCAGGTCGGAGGAGTGGAGGGACAGGGCCTCTCTCCTGGGCTCAGTGGATTGTCAAGGGCAAGACTCTGGGGTCAGTGAGGCACTGACCGGGCACCCCTGGGGCTCTGGGGGTGGGAGTATTTGGTGGGTATGCTTCCCCCAACCCAGCTGCTCAGGGCCCTGTGTGACAGCTTCCCCATGTCACTCGATGGACTGATGGCACCTGCCCACCTATGCTCACTGTCATTTGCTGCCACTCTACACAGCTGCTGTGACGAGACTTGGCTCACATGAAGTGCATCCTCATGGCCTGCAGCCACTGAGCTGCAGAATGCACCCCGACCTCCCCCTTGCCCTCTGTGGCCAAGATGAGATTAGAGGAGAATCTAGAAGTGTCAGGAAGAAGCCAGAGGTGCCAGCTGGACAGGGTACTGCAGACTGGTGTGGTTCCTCACTGCAGTCCCATCTCTCTTATTCTCCCCAACCCCGTTCTCTGCCACCCCTTCCCCAACAATGTCCTGGGGGCTCTGCCGCTCACCAGCAGTGGGGATTATTTGAATGAAGCTTTGGATTTCTGGGGCATGGACTTCTCTGTCCCTGGGGTGTGGTTCCAAGAACACTTGGGAAGGGCCAGTCACCCATAATGAGTGGCGAGGTGGGTACCATATTGATGTTGATGATTACCACAGGGAAATGGGAATGTCTCAAGATATTTAGTAGGATGTCTGGGCTTCATGTCTCTGCAGAGGTCTCTGTGTTAGCTAGCTTTTCGTCGCTGTGACAAACACCTGAGATAAATGACTTAGAGGAGGAAAGATTGATTTTGGGTCACAGTTTCAGAGTTTCAGTCCATGGTGGGCTGGCTCCATTGCTCTGGGCCTGAGGTGAGGCAGAACTTCATGGTGAAGGGTGGAGGGGAGCTGCTCTGCTCATGGAAGCCAAGGAGGGAGGGAGGGAGAGAGAGAGAAAGAGAGAGAGAAGAAAAAGAAAAAGAGGAAGAGGAGGAGAAGAGAGGAGAGGAGAGGAGAGGAGAGGAGAGGAGAGGAGAGGCGAGGCGAGGCAAGGCTTTGGGAGATAAGAAATACCCTTCTAGGACACACTACCATGACCTCTTTTCCCCAACTAGGTCCCACCTCCTACAGTTTCTGCCACCTCCTAATAGTCCATTCAATTATGAACCCATCATTGGATTAACCCATTGATGAGATCAGAATCCTAGTGATCCGATCACTGCCCCAGTGTCCCGCCTCTGAACATCACTGCCTTGGGGACCAAGCCTTCAACACATGAGCCTTTGGGGACACTCCAGATCTAAACCATATCAGCCTCCTGTCTGGAAAAGGTCCAGGACACGTGACCATGGTCTTTTGGCTGGCTCTGATTTCTGAGAGCAGCATGCCCATCTCAGAACTCCTGTGTCCACTCTCCCTTGACCACAGCCACGTGTCCCCTGCTAGGAGATGGTGACAACAGTGCCCCTCACTAGTTTGAGTGCAGTCCCTCCGCCACCCCTGCAGGGATCCTAACGCCCCCTGTGAGGTTGCCCTGGGATTGCTGGATGTGAGGAGCGTGGCTCTTTCAGCCCAGGGCCCAGTCCATGGCACCTTTGCTCCTTGCCTTCTCCCATTTGGGATTCATTTGCCTCCACATACCATGGGGGATCCAAAAGGGGCTTTTTACTCGGCCCAGTGAGAGCTTTCCTTCATGCTCAACACCAATATCTGGAGAACTCCCTTTTCGGGGGCCCACAGGCAGGAGATTTTCACAGTAAAGGGGGGTAACCCAGGACCCACCGCCTCCCCTCACAATCCCTGCCTCGCCTCCCTCACCGCCCGCCTCTCGTGGATTTACAATCATCTGCTTATCCCTCATAATTTCTACCTACCGACAGGTGGTTCCTGGCTGAGGCTGGGTGTCATTCACCTACATATCCCTAGGATTGGGACACAGTGTCGAAGCTCTGGAAATGCTTGCTGAATCAGTGCAGTAATCCCTCTCCCATTTTATTTAAATTAACACATCTCTCTTTGACAAAGATAGTATGTGCTCATTGAAGAATAGTCTATACCCTACTATACCTGACCCCTGCCTCCAAATCCTTTGAAATCCTGTTCTCCAGAGATAGTCAGGGCCAACTCTAGAGAACACCACCCCCAGACCTCTTGATGCGCACATGTAGATATCTAGGTGCTGCTGGGTTTATAGTAATTTCACAAAAATGAAATTCTATTATACCTGCTATTTTGCAATTTGCTTTAAAAAAAGTGGAGCACTTGACATGTCAATCAACACAGACATGCACATCTTTTCTGATCACTGTGTACTATTCAATTATGTGAACACACTGTGATTTATCTACCAAAGCAATTGATGGAAGCAGCTTTTAGGTGTCTACACACTTTCCCCATCATGAACAAGGCTGTGGTGAACGTCGCTTTGTGTGTCTCTGTGGCCCTCGTCCACCCATCCTTTCATAAACAGTTTACACGACACTAATTCACTTCTGTGAGCCCACCTTGTTGTAAATATTGAGTTGCTCACACGTGGGCCAGTGTTCCTGGGAGCTGTCTCATTTCCTAAAATGGGAATTGTAAGCTGCACAGGTCTCTGTTGCCCACACCTGTGGGCACTGTGGAGTGACCCATGCCGAGAAACCTCGTGGTTCTCTCTGTCTCCAACAAGGCTGTATGGGGCATGAGGACAGGAAGTCGTTTCTTTCTGAGCTTGATCCTAACCCTGCCCCTCCCCCAGCAACCCTTGCCTGGTGTCCTCACGCAGTGGACTCCGAGGACTGTCCCTAAGTGCCAGGGAAGAAAGGCCCATGCTGGGACCCCCAGGCCAAGCGTGCTTTGTCCCTAAACCCCGCTAAGGTCACCGCTGGGCTTGTCACTCATCTTCTCCGCCACCTCGGTCCCCTGCCTGGCAGTAAAACATCATTTCCTATTAAATGATATATCTGACATTTACCAAATTTTTATGTGACAATTTAGAAGGAACTGGATGCATTAAACAGCCTTATTAATATCGCAGCAGTAACATGATTTGGGGACATCCTGGCCATTAGGCCACGGGGCCCTGGCATCCAGGCTCAGGAGAGAGGAGCCGCACAGGTCTCTGTTGACCAAACACCTTCAGCTCCGTTCACGCCGAGACTGATGAAAGTCAGAGGCGAGTCCCCGTGATGCCGCGGCCCTGCACGAGGATGCTGACAAGGGCTCTTCGAAAAGCCCAGATTCTGCATTTCCATCTTGGGTGCACGGAGACCGATTGGGGGACGTAACATCAAGGGGCATTTAAACGACCCAGAGAGCCTTCTTTGGCAGGGCACGGGGTGGCCAGGCCCTTTCCTGGCACTCTGAGGTTTGGTTGGCATCCAAGTCTCTGCGCACCTCTTCGCCAGCCCCCAGGGAGGCAGTGTGGTCAGAGCATGTGTCTGGAGTCACCTCTCTACCCGAGAAGGCTGGTGTCACCATGATGGCTGTGTGGACTTGGGGAACCTGTCCAACCTCTCTGTGCCTTGGTAGCTTGTCCTGCATGGAGGAATGACAGGCCACTGCAAGAGTCAGACAGTTCCACACAGCCCTGGCATGCCTGCTGGCTCTTTTTTTTTTTCTTTTGGTGCTGGGAATTGAATCCAGGGGCATTCTGCCTCTGAGCTAGATCTCCAGCCCTTTTTACTCTTCATTTTTTGAAGCAGATGGTTGCTACGTTGCTGAGGGCCTCACTAAGTTGCTGAGGCTGGCCTCAAACCTGCAATCCTCCTGTCTCAGCCTCCCAAGTTTTGGGATTACAGGTTCATGCCACTGTACCCGGCCTGCTGGCTCTTTATTGGGGGGTGAGGAGGCCCACGTGGACCACCTCTGTTCCCTGCTTCAGTTAGGACCAACTGGAAATATTTTCAGAGACTGAAGACACTCTTCTAGGTGTGCAAGAGACCAAGATGAAGGGACGCTGTCCCTACCAAGGGCTCTCCGCCCCCGGGGAGGCAGCGCTGGAACTGAATGTAAGAAACAGGGTGCTGTAGAGGGTCTGGTATGCGGGACTCACAGCATGCTCTGGGGGGGTGGAGGTGACCTTGAACTTCACTCTGGGGAGGGGAAGGAGGTGGTATGAGAGGCATTTGAGATAATCCTTGAGGAACCAAACAGGGTTTTGGACTTTGGCCAGAGGTTGAAATAGCAGCTTAATGATGCATAGCTGTACTTCCGGGGCTCTTTGGACTGAGATGATGTGTGCTAAGTGTCACTGAGGCCTGAGGGCATGTTCTGTTGATGGCGGGCTAGGTCACAGGGCTTCAGGGTGTGTGTGGAAAGGGGTGGCAAAGCAAGCTGAGTCCGGATGGGGAGGACTTCATGCCAGCCCCAAGAATTTCCCCTTCACAGAGGCCATAAGGGTGTGTGGGTCGGTGTGAGGAAGGCCTCTCTGGAGCAGGTGGGCGGAGGGCACCCAGAGGCAGCACCCACGGAGTGCAGGGGGAAGTGGCGAGCCTGGCCGCAGATGGGCAGCGCGAGGTCCTGGGGCAGTGAGGACAGGGAGGAGGGAGAGCAGAAGGGAACCGCGGGACCTTGTGTGCTACCGCAGGGCTCCATCAGGCACCGGCAATGCCTCCTTGTTCCTCCGTCCTCCCATTTTGGTCCTCCTGGGTCTGGCCTGCCCTGGCACAGGGGACTTCTCATGAGTCTATGTAAACTTCTAGAACAGGGCCTCAGTTCTCATGGAGCTGGGTAAGCTAAAGCAAACCCATGAGCACTTTGGTGCTAGGCTAGGAGGCCGACTTGCGAGCAGGAGGTAGGGACGGGGTGGGGCATGCAGGCACCACACAGGGCCGGTGGGGGGCTCCCTAAGGGGGAGAGAGGCCTGGAGGGAATGAACCTCTCACCACTCTAACGGCTCAGAGGCAGGGGGTCAGCTTCTTAGGAATTCAGTGCCAGTCCAGTTGAATTCAATGACAGAATTTTCCGTTTTCTCTTATTATAAAACAAGACAGCACATGCTCATTCTAGAAAAGTCAAAATGCAGATGGGTAAAAGGAAGCACACAGACCCTCCATGGTGCTCCGGGTCACAGGTGACCATAACATGGGCCCTGGCATTCAACGTTACTCCCATCCAAACACTTCTTTGGGGTGATTTGAGAGGCTGATTCAGGCCCCAAAGCTCCAAAGAATGGCCCTTTGAGGCCCAGGTGGAGAATTCCCAGCAGTCCTTTGACCTCAGGGACCCAGCTCAGGGTTTATGGTCCCCAAACAGCTGAGTCAGGGGGGCCCAGGTGTGTGGGCCTGCCGCAGATTCTAGAGCTGGTGCTGGGTCCCCCCCGCCGGGGAAAGCGCTGCCGGACCTGGCTCCTCTCCTGGCCCATAGCTCTGGGATGAGAAGTTGGGCTTTTTGGGCTCTGGTTGCCAGAGCACTCCTGGAAAACTAGAGAGGACGATGGAGGAGTGCTGTGGGGAGCAGGGACAAGGCCCGAGGAGGCGGGAGGGAAAGAAAATGTCTACGAGGGGAACCAGCAGCTCTGGGCCTGTCTTCTCAGGCCCTGTTTCTCTGTGTCCTGCTCACCCTCTGTGGACTCCCTGCCTGAGCCGGTGGCTCCCACTCTGGGATGACCTGCTCTCCCCCATCCCTCCCCAGCCTCGAGTCTTTCCTGGCAAAGCTCCTACCCTGCTTAGCTCCGGAATCTCTCTGCCTCATCAGCCCCGTCTGCACCAGAGGTCATTGCCCTCATCCTCGTGTTAATCCTGGCAGCGGTGGTCCCTGGAGTTAGCTGTTCAGGAGTGTGTGTGTGTGTGTGTGTGTGTGTGTGTGTATGTGTGTGTGTGTGTGATCATTGCCTTCAGCAACTTAGTGAGATGCTGTTTCCAAATAAAAAATTTAAAAAGGGCTGGTGGCGGGGGTGTAGCTCGGAGGTAAGAATGCCCCTGGGTATTCTTACCTCCCCAGTAGCAAAAACAAAGAAAAATAAATAAATAAATAAATAAATAAATAGGATTATTGCCAGGAGTGGTAGTGCATGCCTATAATCCCAGTACTTTGGGAGGCTAAGACAGGAGAATCGCAGGTTCAAGGCCAGCCTCAGCAACTTAGTGAAACTCTGTTTCAAAATAAAAATAAAAAGGGTTGAGGTGTAGCTCGGAGGTAGAATGTCTCTGGGTTCAATCCCTAGCACAAATAAATAAATAAATAAATAAATGAATAATAAATAAATACTTTTATTTATTTTTTAAAAAGCTGGCGGTGAAGGCTGCAGCCATGGTGGGCCATCGCTCGGGGCTCTTCTGCCCACACGCCCAAGCCAGAGAGCCCTGGGAGGGGAGGCGGCTCCTCCGGCTGGGTGAAAGGCAGCCGAGATGATTTCTGGACTCATCCACAGCCCCTGGAAGCCAGGCGGGGAGGTCATCCAGGGAACCGGTGCCTGCAGCTTCTAGAGACCTGTCTTGTTGTGTGGCCATCGCTCTTCCTGAGTTCAGATGACTCGGCCCCGAGCCCGCCGTGGGTGGAGGGGGCACAGGACAGAGGGGCCCTTGGGAGCCTGGGATGTAGCATGTGAAATAGGAGCCATCCTTGTGTCCCTCAACACCTGCGAGTGACGGGAGGAGGCAGATCTAGTTGCGTGACAAGAGTGCTCCTAATTAGGGTGCAGTTGAGTCTGCACATTGAGTGGCAGTCCGCGGGGGTGCCCTCCCTGCGTGGGTCAAGTGGCCCTGGGGGTTCGCCACCTTCATCCTTTGGTGGTGGATATGAAGTTTGGAAATAGCCAAAGCCACCTACGGAGGAAGGGTGGGCAGGAGAGAGGGCAGTGGACAGGCTGGCCCGGGGCATATTTTGGGCACGGTGTGACCCCGGCGCTGTCCTGTGATTAGCTAACGTGCGTGTGCTGTGAGATTTTCAATCGAAGTCCCTGTGTGACTTTGAAGTAATGAGATGCTGGGGACAGTGAGAGGTCCCCTCTGCATCAGACAGACCTGGTCAAAGTCCAGGTCCCCAGCAGCCCTGCACCCTGGAGCTACTGCTCATCTTTCAAATGGGGTCTCTCGTTCCCTGTAGAATCTTCTAGAACCTGCTTGACGGGCTTATGAGAGGAAGGGAGAGGCGGTCTCTGACCTCATGGTGATGCTAGGAGTGGGAACAGCCTAGCCCGCCAAGTGTCATGGTGGGGACACCCAGGAACCAGAGGAGCACACAGCAGGGCCCACCATCGAGGGGGGCACATCGGTGCCCAGAGGTGTTTTGTTCTCCCAGTGGGGGCGGGCCCATCAGAGAGAGCAGGGCTCCTCGAAGGACCCCAGGTCCCAGCTCACTCCCTGGACCCAGGGCCCTCCAGCCCATTGTCCCCAGCCCCCTGGGCTGGGCTGGCTGCAGCATCGGAGGACACAATGTGGCCAACCAGTGGGTGCAGGGATGGCCACCTGGACTTCCGCCTGTGGTGGCTGAGCAGGGCCACCTGGACGGCCATGGAGTCCGCCGGCGCCGGGCTCTCTGCTCGGAACCAGACGTGCTGACTGCTTTGGAACCAGAGCGTGATTTTGCCAGAGTACATTTTTATGTTTTGCACTAAATATAAAGAAAGTTACTAGACAAAACAATTCTATTTTAATACACAGAATTCCTGTCTTGGGCTGTCTTCTTTGTAGTCCTCATCTGCTTTTATGAGTCTGTTTGTTTATTGGTCTGTTTCCTCCCTGAACTATAAGCTCTCTGAGGACCAGATCAGACATGTCCATGTGGCACCGTGTCCCCAGTGCCTGGCCTTCCGGGACCCTCAAGACATGTGTTGGGTGGAGGGGAGAGCAAGACCTCTTTGCTCTACCTGGAGAAGACCCCGCCTAACGTTTACATAGCTTCTCCCTTTACAGCATCGCCGCTCTGCCCATCTTGCTCTTAATAGTTATGGATTATGGAAAAGAAGAACAAAACCCATTAAGAGGTTCCCCTACATTTGATTTGAGGAAGTTTTCATCAGAACGGCTCCGTTTATTGGCCTTTAGCGGACAGCCTTATTCCCTCCTTACAAAATGAATATTGCCTGTCTCCTTGAGAAAAATTGATTTCAGCCAGGAAGGAGAATAGCAGACTCCCTCCTCCTCCTTCTCTTCTTCTTCTTCTCCTTTTTATTTTTTTCCCCTCCCACTGAGACAGAATTTATCTCTGAAGTAGGTGGGGAAACAGGAATAATTGGACCAGAAGCTAATTCCCCTGGATTCATTGTTTCGAAAGCTCCCACCAGAATGTGGGAAGCTGGCCTTGAACTGCATGCTAATGATAAATGACAACTTCAACAGACCCTCACATTGAGATGTTTAGTCCTTCCTGCAAGGAGATGACACATTAATTTTCCCTCCTATTTACATTGGATTATTAATAACACATAGGTGTGGGGAGATGACAAGTGAGGGACCTGGAAGCCCAGGCTCCATCGAGGAGGTGCGGGCTCTGGCCAGATGAGATGCTGGTGGGGTTGAACGTGAACATGAACCTTGGTGCTCCCTAGTCTGGGGCTCTGGGAGCCCGTTTGTTTATGAGAAAAGTCACCAAGTACGTACTACAAATACATGCATACACACATACGTACACTTTTATTGGTGCATTGTAATTATACATCATAAATGAGGCTCAGAGCGATGGGAACACACGCGCGTGCACACAGCACTTGGTGTGTCTACCCCGGATCCCCACCCGCTCACTCCCCTCCCGTCCTGTTACTGAGATTGGTGTTGATAACTTCGTCTAGGGACGCAGCCTTATTTGAACTGTTTCCTTCATCCAGTCTCCAGTTTCTTGATGACTTCACTAACGTGACAAACATTGAGAGAGTGCTGCTGTTTGCAAGTTAGACAGGCGGCGGAGGCTGCAGAACACGCCGCAGCTGGGTGAGTCAGGCAAGCCAAGGCTGAGTGTCCATCCTCCATCCTGCAGCTCTGCTTAGAACCCCCAGACCCTCCCCAGCCCAGGAGAGGGAAGTGTGGGATCCTCAAGGGCTCCCCGAAGCCACCATCTGGCCTCTTCGGAGATGCTATTCTCTCTATCTGGAAGGCACCTGCCCTCACTCTTTTTTTTTGGTGGTACTGGGGATTGAACCCAGGAGCATCTACCTCCAGGCTACACCCCCAGTCTTTTTATTTTTTATTTTGAAACAGGGTCTCGCTAAGTTGCTGAGGGGCTCGTTAAGTTGCTGAGGGTCTCGCTAAGTAGCTGAGGCTGGTCCTGACCCTGTGATCCACCTGTCTCAGCCTCCCAAGTACTGGGCTTATAGACATGTGCCACAGCGCCCGGCCTCGCTCTTTTTTTTTTTTTTTTTTGGCCTGATATTTACTCATTTCCATCTCTCAGCCTCAATGTCACTTTTCCAGGGAGGCCTAAGCCTGGTGCCCCGTCTAGATGCGGACTGTAGAGGGCCTTGTCACGCGTCCTGAGCTTTTCTGCACTGGCCAGAGCTGCGTTCTTGGAGTTATTTTCGGTCGTTAATTTGCGTTTCGTGCCACACTTCATATAAAGGAAGCACGAGCGTGCCACGCTTGTACTGAGAGCCGAGTCCTTGCTTCTCCTTCGCTGCCATTCCTCTGGTGTCTTGCCTGGCTAAGTCGCGTCTTTCATCACACCGGGAATCAAATCCACCTTATTCAAGACCCCACAGGTCCAGGGCCTGGCTGCTCCCCGCCGCCTTCCGCCCTCGTCCCTATTCTCTGCAGGCCTGCGCACCAGGTTCCTCAGGCCCCGCGTCCGACTCCTGGCTCTCTCTACCCAAACTCTTTCCCGGGGGCTCCATCTATTTGTGCTCTAGCCTTTGCCTGGGTTTCTGTCCCGATGCTGCCTCCTGGGGGAGGTCCCCCAGTCTTTCTGTCACCCCAGCCTCCCAGCCGGCAGTTGGCCACCATGATGCATTGCGGTCCTCCTTGTCCTCCTCCGGGGCCTGCACAGGGCGGGGCTCTAGGGTTGTCCCCTACCCCCCAGACATCAAGCTGTACAGAGGCAGGGCTGCGGCACCCAACACACCCTACACATATGCCTGGCCCGTAATAGCTGCTCAATAAATATTAACTGAATAAATCACCGGATGTCATAATAGAATTTGAAGCGGAGCCCCTGGGAGCTCTAGGAATGGAGCCGTTAATGAATCCCTCCGGACTCGCTCTGGACGAATTCCTGGTCATTACCAGCTCTGGCTACAGATGGGTAGCCTTTTCTTTCCAGTGACCTCCAGCGACAATTTAAATGAACAGAACTGTGGTGCGCAGCCTGCATTTAATGATCCTTGGGAAATACACGTTGGCTTCGGCTGCCGAGTTCCGGGAGCTCCAGCCTCCCCTGACTCAGTTCCCCACGGAGACGTCTTGCCATGAGCGTCTAGGCGCCCTGACCTGGGGGCTTTTCTTTTGCTCGGTCTTTGGGGTTGGCCTTCCTCAGAGTCGCCAGCCATGAGTCAACCAGATTGACTTCATAAAGAGCGGCTCCTCGGCGCTGCTACCGGCCGTCTCTCTTTTTATTCAGAAAAATGCAAACACCCGCGTGACATCTTCAAACAGAGCTCTCGGGCGCTGCGGCTACTTGGGACCTGCTCGTGGAAAACAGCCAGGGCAGGCGCAGTCGCGGGGGGCTTTTAGGCCCATGAATCTACCCAGTCGTTTGTTCTCTGATAAGAAAGCCTCTTTTACGATTTTCAATTTGCCCTTATTTTAATGAAAAGAAGCCGGGGTTGGACCGCCCAAGAAGGGGATAATCAAATAAAGCAAATTGGTGTTACCTTCTCCTCATCCTTATTATTTCTATGGCTCCAGCTGGAATTTATTATGAAAAGCAATTGGTTTTCATATCTGGCAGATTGCAGCTCGGGCCGGGCCTGACAGCCCTTTCTTTGCTGTCATTCTATAAATAGCCCGGAGTGGCCGGCTGGGGAGGGTGGGGAGAGGACATCGAGTGCTCGTGACCAGCTTTCTCGCTCCTTGTCCCCCGAGTCATGAGCACCCTTATAAACAAGTCAGAAGAAGATGCCGGGGGGCAGGTTAATAAACCGGCCCCTTCCCCAGAGATCCGGGCTGTGGCGGTGGCTTCTCGGGGTTCTGTCTCGTGTCCCATCAACCTTGCTGTGCGCCTGCCATCAATTACCACTGTCGCTGGGCTTGTGTGAGCGGGAGATAAGCGGAGTAGACATTCCTTTACCCCGCTCTTTCCCTCCCCTTGCAACAAAAGGAGGAACCACAGGAACAATTTAAATCAGGCTCAGACTGTCCTTCCTTTATACGAAGCGGTCTGCCGTGGGTGGCTCCCAGGGGCCCGAATGTGCCTTGGGTTGTTGCCGTGAAAGAAGAAGAGGGGGAGGCTGGGATGAGCCAGGGATTTGTAGCCAGGCCTCAGGAAGAGGAGCAGTAGGCGATTCCCTGGTTCTGCCCTTACCAGCTGTGTGACCTTGGGAAAGTGTCTATCCTTCTCTGGGCTCCAAACCATCTCACCTATAAAACAGGGACACTGGCATCCACCTACCAAAGTTACTGTGGGGTTAAAAAGAGACCTGGGTGTCAAGGACTTTACCCTGCGTCTGGCACTTGGCAAGGGCTTAGTAAATGGCACCTCTTCCTGTCACAGCAGTTGTCATGGTTATTATTGACATTTTGGTCCAGGCCACCTACCGCTAATGGCGCATTTAAATCAGGCCATTCCGTGTTGGAAAGATCAGGGGGAAAGGTGCAGGTGTGTAAAGTATGTCTGCTACAATTAAGGGTGGCAGTTCCCATTTTCTACCTGCCCAGTGGAACGGAGATTTAGCGCTGGCCTTGGGAGCAGCATGTCCCGCTCTAGGACGCTGCGGCTTGTGTCGTGTCACAGGGATGAGTTTCACATCCGGGGCCAGGGCCTGCAGGCAGTTGGAATGGTACACGCCACAGTTTCCTCTAGCCAGGCCCTTCCGTGTACCTGCCGCCCACAGAGGGACGGGACCAAAGGCACAGAAAGAAAGGGAGGAGCCACCCCTGGATTTGGGTTCCAGCTGGAAAAAGGAGAATTCTTTGAGATGTTTGCTGTTTAGATGCCATCTGGATGCTGTTCATGGAGTCCCCCTGGGAGCCAGCGCGTCATTTGTTCTTAAAGGGATGCGGAGAGGGACAGATCTTAGGAATGCAGGGGAGCCGTAGCGGCCTCCCGGCCAGTGCAGTGCAAAGGATCCATTAGTGACAGAGAAAGTGGGGTTCTAGGAGGAGGGGCTGTGAGCCAGACCTGTTTGGGGCACATTGGTTTCTAAAGTTAGACTCGGGGAAGAGGGACCAGGCTTCATTTTGTAGGATTAATCTCATCTTGGATTCAACCCCCCATTACTCCATAATTTCCTTTTTTTTTTTTTTGTGGTACTGGGGATTGAACCCAGGGGTATTCTACCTCCGGACTACACCCCCAGCCCTATTTTTTATTCTTTATTTTGAAACAGGGTCTCACTAAGTTGCGGAGGGCCTCACTAAGTAGCTGAGGCTGGCCACGAACCTGTGATCCTCCTGTCTCAGCCTCCCAAGTACTGAGATTACAAGGGTGCGCCACCACGCCCGGCTCATAATTTCCTATTTAATACATACACGTGAAGTGCTCCAGAACACGCCTCCCCTCTGATCTTCAGCTGTTAATGGTCTTCTGTCTGCCTAACTTGAAAAAGATATCAGGCCCTAAGGTGGGCAAGTAGGTGGGCCTCAGGTGTTCAGGAACGGCCCCTCCCCCCCGCCATTGTGCACGCTCAGTTCTTCCGCCATTGCTCCTGCAGGGGGATGCACAGAAGGGGGCCAGGTCCACTGTGGTTATACCACGAGGCGCTTGTACCTATGCGAGGCAGCGTGCTGGGCAGCTCACATTCATCACGCAACAGAAAGACCAAGGGATTCATTCAAGGTCGCACAGCTCATGAGGAGCTGAGCCAAGATTTAAGATGCCTCCTAGACTTCACCCCGAATCCCATGACCAGCTTCTGTTTAGAAACATTTTATTATGGAAAATTTCAAACATTTGCAAATGTAGACAGACTAGCATAATGAGCTCCCACGGACAGAGCCACCTTTGTGGTCAATGCGTGGCCGGGCTCGTTTTGTCCATGCACCCCTGTCCCTCCACCCTCAGACATTATTTTGAAGCAGATCTTCGACATTGTATAATTTCATCAGTAAATATTTCTCTATTTCTCTCTCTCTCTCTCTGTGTATGTGTGTGTGGTACTAGAGATGGAACCCAGGGGCATTCCACCTCTGAGTTATACCCCCAGACCTATTTAATCTTTTATTTTGAAACAGGGTCTCGCTAAGTTGTTGAGGGCCTTGCTAAATTGCTGAGGCTGGCCTGGAACCTGCGACCCTCCTGTCTCAGCCTCCCAACTACTGGGATTACAGGCATATGCCACCATGCCCAGTTTAAAAAAAAAATATATATATATACAACTATATATATATACATATATATGAATATATATGCAAAAAATATATATAATATACATACATATAGGTCTTAAGAAATAACTTTCAAGCTGGGCATGGTGGCGCATGTTTATAATCCCAGTACTTGGGAGGCTGAGACAGGAGGATTCAGGTTCGCAGCCAGCCTCAGCAATTTGTGAGGCCCTCCACAAATTAGTGAGACCCTGTTTCAAAATAAAGAAAAAAAAATAGGGCTGGGGGTGTGGCTCGGAGGTAGACTGTCCTTGGGTTCAATCACCAGTACCATAAAAAAAAAAAGAAAAAGAGAAATAACTTTCACTACAGTGATCACTCAAAATTAATAATTTTAAATATCATTAAATATTTGGTCACTGTTCAAACTTCTCTTTCTCTCCATCTCCCTCTGTGTATATACACACACACACTTTTATTTTTATAGTGTCTTTGGGTCAGTCAGTATCCAAGTAAGGCCCACATGTTACAATTGGTTGACGTATTTGCGTGTCTTGTTTTAGTCTCTGTGTACTAATTCCAGCACTCTCCTGCTCTCTTTCTCTTCCTCACTTATTCTTTCTGAGAAAACTGGCTGAAGAGGCCAGGTCATTTGTCCTGTAGTTTTCTACAGTCTGGATTTTGCCAACCATTTCCCCATGGTGTTCTTTACCATGTTCCAGTGCCTTCTGGGGAATCTTATTATAAAGTGGAGGTTAGGTCAAGAGGTCTAATTTCAAGGTCAGTTCTTTTTTTTTTTTTTCCAACAGAAAAATGTACTCCCATCGGGACACACTTAGTAGCAGATCATCTTCTCTTGCAACATCTGCCATTGTTGCTGACCCAGGCCCAGATCCATTCATTCATTGAGATTACAAGGGGTAATACTTGTAATCTCACATTATACTTTAATTCTCACATTTCTGCCTCATTTATTGGCCAAAGTGCTTTTACACAGTAAGTCCTCTTTCCTCCTATTTGTAACTCAAAAGAATGGTTTGTACAGGGAAGGTGGGATGAATACCTGATTCAACCTCCCACCTTTCTTTTTTTAAAGTTTTCAAAATAGTGTCTTGGGTCACTAGCATCCTCCAACAATGAGAAATTTGTTTTTTGTTTATTTTAGCATCATTATGAACACATGGAGTTAAACACATTTAATATGTTTTAGTCCATCATAGTTCTTATTAATGTTCAAATGGTCACTGGGAGCCTCTTCAAATGGGTTCATGATGTTTAAAATTTTTAATATGGCTCACATTATACTTAATGGTTAAAGACTGATGCTTTCCCATTCAATTAGGAACAAGGCAAGGTATTTATTCTTACCAGATCAACAGTCTTCCCACCCCACCCAGGAAGTTGTCAATGCATATGGAAACGCAAAGGGCTTAGAATAGCCAAAATTTTTTGAAAAAGAACAAAGTTGGAGGACTCAGAGTCCTGAGTTTCAAAACTTAACTATAAAGTTACAACAATCAAAACATGTGGTATTAGCATAAGGATGTACAGTGGAACCGAATATAAAGTCCAGAAATAATGCTTTGTGGTTGTGGTCAATATTTTTTTTCAAGCCGGCCGTGGTGGTGCACACTTATAATCCCAGTACTTTGGGAGGCGGAGACCGGAGGATCCGGGTTCGTGGCCAGCCTCAGCTCTCTCTCTCTTTGTCTCTGTCTCTTTCTGTCTCTCTCCCTGTCTCTCTCTCTCTCTCTCTCTCTCTATCTATCTATCTATCTACTTAGTGAGGCCCTCCACAACTTCGTGAGACCCGGTTTCAAAATAAAGTATAAAAAAATAGGGCCAGGGGCGTAGCGCGGAGGTAGAACGCCCCTGCGTTCAATCCCCGGTACCGCAAAAAAAAAAAAAAAAAAAAAAAAATATATATATATATCAACAAAAGTACAAAAGCAACTTAATGGAGGGTGGCATAGGAGGAAAAGATATACTTTTTCTTTTTAAAAAATAAATAGTAGTCAGGTTTGGTGGCTCACACCTGTAATCCCAGTACTTGGGAGACTGAGACAGGAGCATCACAAGTTTGAGGCTAGCCTCAGCAACTTAGCGAGATCCTGTTTCAAAATAAGAATTAAAAAGAGAGGAATATAGCTCAGTGGTACAGCATCCTTTGGTTCAATCCCCAATACCATAAAAATAAGTAAATAAATGGTGCTGGGACAATTGGATAAGCACATGGCAAAAATCAACTTAGACCATTACCTCACACTATCCATCTATCTATCTATCTATGCAAAATAGATCACATATCTAAAGGTAAGGGCTAAAAATATAAAACTCTTAGAAGAAATCATGAGAAGATTTTTGTGACCCTGGGTTAGACAAAATATTCTTAGGACACTAAAAGCATTATCTATAAAAAAAAATGATAGTTCGGACATTGCCGAAATGAAAACATTTTGCTTTTTCAAAGGAGCCATTAAAAGAAGAAAAGGCAAATCATAGACTTGGATAAATTATTTGCAGATCATGTCTGATAAAGTACTCGTATTTAGATTTTCTGTAAAGAACTCTTACAACTCAAAAATGAGAAGACAAGCAACTCAATTAAAGATGGGCAAAAGATTCAAATAGACATTTCACCAAAGAAATTATATGAATAGCTAATAAGGACATGAAAAGATGCTCAACATCATTAGTCATTAGGAAATGCAAATTAAAACCACCACACACCCACTAGGGTGGCTAAGATCCAAAAGACAGACAATGCCAAGTGTTAGGGAAGATGAGGAGAAATCTGAACCCTCTGCACTTCTGTGGAAACGCAAGGTGGTGAACCCACTCTGGAAAAGTCTAGCAGTTTTATTTTTATGGAATCTGATGTATCTGTCTTTCACATGTTGTCACTGAATCTCGTATCACGATTGGGAAGGTTTTCTTCTTTCAGGTTATGGAGGAGTGCACCTGGGTTTTCTCCTAGCGTATGTGTGATTTTGTTTACTACATGGAAATCTCTGGTTCAGTTAGAATTGATGCTGTTGTAGGGCAGAGGGATGGCTCCAGTCAGTGCCACCTTTCCCCATGTTCCTAACCAGTGGATCCCAGTATCACTTATTAAAAAGTTGATCCCCTTGCCCTCTGACTTGAGATACCTTGTTTATTGGACATACTCCATTTGTATCTGTAACCAGGAATATTTCTGGATTTCTATCGTGTTCTGTGGATCTATTTATTCATGTGTCAAGACCATAGCTTTTAAAATATGGAGATCTTATAGTATGTGTCAATAGCTGGGAGGGCTAGCCCTTATACCTTGGTCATCTCCACTGGAGTTTATCCGGGTACTCCTGGTCTTTCTTCCTTCCAAACAAACTTATAATAATATTTTGTAGATACAGAATCAAAATCCTGATGGGATTCTCATCGCCATTACATCGTGTGTGTGTGTGTGTGTGTGTGTGTGTGTGTGTGTGTGTGTGTGTGTTACTGGAGATAGAACCCAGGGGCATTCTACTTCTGAGCTAAAACCCCAGCCCTTTATAATTTTTGTTTTGAAATAGGGTCTCACTAGGTTGCTGAGAGTCTTGCTGAGTTGCTGAGGCTGTCCTTGAACCTGTGATTTTCTGGTCTCAGCCTCCCAAGTACTGGAATTACAGGCATGCACCACCATGCCTGGCCATTACATCATATTTATAAATTAATTTTGGGAAGGTTTACATTTTTATGATCTTAACACTTCCTAGCCAAGACCCGTTATATTTTTGCATATATCAAGATCTTCTTTGTCTTTTAGAAGACTTTTATAGTTTTTTCTCTTTAGGTTTTGGGAATTTCTTGTTAAGTTTTTGCCTAGGTATTTAATGGTCTTTTCTCTATAGTAAATAGGTCTTCCATCATTCCATTTATCTATCAGTCATCAATAGCTTATATCTTAATTTATACCTGCTCCTATACTATGATCATTTGTAGCAGGTTTCTGCTGCCCCCACGATCTTTCCACCACACCTCACAGAGCATTGCTGGGTTTGCTATTTGTCTCTTAGATGAAAGGGTTACTTGGCCGGCAGCCTCCTGTTAGAACGGAGCTCCCTGTCGTCACGGTTCTCCGTGATGCTCCTCTGCACGGCTGCGGCGGGGGCTCTGGAGCTTCCCCGAGGCACTCTGAGGCTGTCGCTGTCCTGGCATGGCTTCTGCCAGAAGGAGATACCTGATGTGAGAGCGAGCAGCTTATCTGAGAGGCAACCCCAGAAACAGCAGTAGGAGAGTGCAGAGGTGAATGTGGAAAAGGAGGGGTGCAAATAAGGCCCCCCACCAAAAGTCACCACTGTGAGCAACTGGAGCTTACCACCAGAGGGGAGTGCTGAGGCCATGTAGAGCGCCCAGAGTTACCCTGACGCCAGGGCAGGGAAGCCCAGGACAGCCCCAGAGTTACGCCGACCCTAGGACAGGGAAGCTCAGGATAGCCCCAGAGTTACCCCGACCCTAGGACAGGGAAGCTCAGGACAGCCCCAGAGTTACCCCGACCCTAGGACAGGGAAGCTCAGGATAGCCCCAGAGTTACCCCAACCACAGGCCAGGGAAGTCCAGGATGGCCCCAGAGTTACCCCAACCACAGGCCAGGGAAGTCCAGGATGGCCCCAGAGTTACCCCAACCACAGGACAGGGAAGCCCAGGATGGCCCCAGAGTTACCCCAACCATAAGACAGGGAAGCTCAGGATAGCCCCAGATTTACCCCAACCACAGGCCAGGGAAGCCCAGGACAGCCCCAGAGTTACCCCAACCACAGGACAGGGAAGCCCAGGACAGCCCCAGAGTTACCCCAACCACAGGACAGGGAAGCCCAGGACGGCCCCAGAGTTACCCCAACCACAGGCCAGGGAAGCCCAGGATAGCCCCAGAGTTACCCTGATCAAGGCCAGTAAAGCCCATGATAGCCCCAGCATTATCCTTTTCACAGGGTGGGGAAGCCTGGGCTCCACCAACCAAATACCTGTCTCTTGGTGAGGGTGCTTTCAGGGCATGATGGTACCCAATCAGGAGAGCAGACCTGGGACTCGCCGAGCCAGCAGCTCTGGTAGCTCTGCAATCAGGCCCACCTGGTGCCGGCTGCTGGACACTCGCAGCTGGAAAGGCTGACTATGTGCTAGGAATGGTAATGCCTGCTTGTGGGTTGGTGTGTAAATGAAGAACCATATAGATGATAGATGCAGGTGCAGGTGTAGGTACAGGTGATGTGCATGTGATGTGCTCCGCAGGCACCAGGCGCACAGTAGGTGTGACATTAGCAGGTTGCAGGGGTTGCGTGCCTCCTCTTTGCAGTCCCTGTTCTCCCCGTCTGCGACACATTCCCGTTCCCTGGCTCCTCAGGCATGTGCTACCTAGATTGTCAAGGATTAAAGCCCTGGACTGGCCCCTTGTGCTCAGCCCACCTGGGTCCTCCTGGAGCTGCCCTGGCCTCCCTCTGTCCTTCCCATCTTGATCCCTTCCCACCAGCCCCGGCTCACTGTGGCTGCACCCACAGTGAGGATGGAAGGGATGGAAGGGCAGCTCACTGACTTGTCCTTGGGGACCATACAGGTCCTTCTGCAGCCCATCTCTTTCCACCTTGCCCTTCTCAGGTCTGGCACTGTGGCGAGGACCTCCCCGTCATGCAGGGTGGAGGCGAGTTCTAGCAGAACTGGATTGGTGGACCACACACTGCCAGGTTGCTCATTATCACAGGTTAAAATGACAATTCCATTTATTAAGGGAGTTTTAGTTGGACACTTATGTTCCCTGTGGGATGTGTCCTGCTTACAGTGTCAGACGACAGGGCCATTCACAGATGCCAAGGGGCAGGTCAGCAGAGGAAGATGGTCTCCTTGTGTGGGTGCAGTTGTGATTCCGACTGTGTGTATCAGTGTTTTGGGGAGTCCCCTCTCTCTGGGCATTGCAATTTGGAGACAGTTAGACTGAAGATGCTTCCGAGGTTCATTGACCACGTTTAGACAGGTCAGGGATGGAGCAAATCACAAGTCTAGTCTTAGCCCCCAAGAGACAGGCTGAGTTAATGTTCGGTCTTTAGCAGATGGGCTTTTTTTTTTTTTGACCAGGGGCACCCCGCGACACTCCCATGGGGGTCTTCATCCCTCCTTGGAGAGGTCAAAGTACAAGAGAGGTCTGATCTGGTGTATGTCTTTGCTTTGTCCCCAAGGCAGTGGCTGTGAGCACAGTAGTTGGATCTCGGGGGCTTCCTGGGGGGGGGCCTTTTGGGGGACAGGAGGGCTCACGGCATGCTGAAGATTCGGTGCTAGAGCAGGCCCAGGCAGAGGGCGGCAGGTGCAGGACGAAGCCTCCTCTCTGCACCTACCTGCCATTTAGAAATGGAAACCAAATGTAAGGTTTTCAACTTAGACTTGTAAGCGCAGACAGATACCGTCAGGTGACAGCATTGTGACAAACGTGCGGAGCTGTTTCCCGATTGTTTTAGTTGGCGGCGCAGGCTTAGGGAGGAAACCGGCACTGACACACACCAATTGTAACTCGTTCGGGAAACAATGAAGTGCGGGGGGTCGCTGTTGAAAGTCTATAATTTCCGATGGAATTGCTGTTCCGTCACCACATCGCCACTGAATGACACAGCCGGGCTGGGCGGGAACTGCAATTAGCTGCAGTCACCCTGGCGTGATTTTTTTTTCCTCCCTCCAGACAATGGAATATTAAGCCATCAATAGCCAATGTTCAGTGCCGAATTGTGAAATGGCCCCATTGTTCAAAGGAAAAAGGAGAGCAAGAGGTTGGGGCCCAGCTGCAGGGAGGACAGCTGATGCACGGCTCCCTCACCTTCGCTAGAGTGGAGAACACATAAGCCAATATGCATCACAAGACGCCACTTCATTTGCCTTATTTGTGGAAAGAGCTCTCTCACCTCGGCCGAGAGTGAGATGGAAGGCCGGCTGGCCTCGTGCTTGCTGAATCGTGGGCATTCCTGTGCTGAACGCTCAGGTGCAGGGTGACAGAGTTGACCATGGGGCAGTGGGTGCTGGCCGGAAGGCTGGGTCCACCCAGTGCTGGGTGTGGCTTGCCACCACACTTGCCCTTGGCTGCCAGACTGCTTTGTCCTCTCTCCCCTTGGGGTTTCTGACCCCAAATATGTGACGTTAACAACTACAGATAGGCACATAATAATCCTCTGCTCTCTGCTGCCGATGCGGGTTTTCTTTTTGGAAAATCCAAGGTTCCTTTTGTTTGTTCTTTTTAAACGTCATGAGCATGACCGTGCTACTCTTAGCGTTTAGCAAATAGGCAACTATTTTCCTAAGATACTGTGGCCGTGGACTGGATAGCTGGGTGTGCCTGGCATTACCTGAGACCTCTGACGACGGAGGCCCCACTGGGAAGGAATCGGGTACCTGGCTTGCTTGAGGAGGCGGGCCCGGGATGCTCTTCCGTATCTAGCAGTAATCTAAATGCAGGCAATGAATCAAAAGCATCTGGCCTCGGCAGCCAGCTCTTCCATTGGTCTGTTCTTAACATACTCATCTAGCGCCTGCGTTAAACTTATTTATTTCCTAATGCTGGGTGATGGATTAAAAGATGTGTAGAAAATCCTTCTACAAGAGATAAGATATTGCGGGCTGCCAGGGCACCCCCGGCTCTTTTGGCTTCCTCTCTCTCTCTCTCTCTCTCTCTCACTCTCACTCTCACTCTCTCTCTCTGTTTTGCCCACTTTTCAGTGTAGAGCTCAGGCCCTGGCATCGTATATCCTGATTAGTTTGTGGATATTACTAAGGGGATGTTTTTTAAGCCTATCATTGACACATTTAATTCATTAGGTACCAAATCCACAAGCAAATTTTGGCTGGCCATAAAACACGGTTAATCCAGGGAACTGCAATAAAAGGTGAAAAATTATGTTCCCGCAAATGTGGAATATTGCTTTTCTGTAGAGACTTTTACCGGTCTGTGCTATCTTTCTTCATAAATTTTCCTTCTGCTTGGTTCTCTCGGTAACTTAACCATTTGTTGTTTCCAGACCACAGAACGGCTCAATGATTCTCTACAACAGGAAGAAAGTGAAGTACAGGAAAGATGGGTATTGCTGGAAAAAGAGGAAAGATGGGAAAACGACCAGAGAGGACCACATGAAACTCAAGGTCCAGGGAGTGGAGGTAAAGAGCAGAAAAGGCTGTCTTGTCCCCAAATGTCATTTCTGGGCTGTATTGGAGAATGGGATTGCTTGGGAGTAATCTGATGCCAGTCACCTCTGTCAAAAGAACTCGTGTTTGCCAAGCCCCGGGTGTTTGCTTTCGTGTCTCTGCCTTCTTACCCGATGATCTCCATTTGAGTTTCCGGTGAAACCGGATGTAGCTACAGCACTCCTCTTCCTAGGGAGTCATTGGTGAATAGATGGGGATCTGCATGAATTGTTCATTGTATTTATCACAGGAGAGCCTCTGGGTGCATCGAGACTTCACAGGTGTCAGGGAAGGGGGAGGCAGTGTGAGGATCCTCCTTCTTGAGGCTCGCCGGCCTCCTCTGTCAAGTGTGCGATCCCCCTAGAACTGGGCTTCACCCCTCCACGGCTAGACTGGCCACCTTCCTCTGGGTGCTTCAGCTTTGGTAGAAGTTAAAGGTCATCAGTTGGGACCACAAGGTCCACGTGGTTCTTACAGGGCTGGGACGGTGGTGGTATCTGCGTAGATGTCTTGGGATCTAGGGCAAACTCGGGTTTTGCCCCCTGGATGCAGCCTGGTTTTCTTGCTGTTTGGCTCTCAACTATGGGCAGTCGTAGAGAAAGGCCCTCACCCCTAATGTCCAGCATTCGAGAGCCCGAGCCAGGTGTTCCAGTGGGAGAAGGAGAGGGGGTGAAACTGCTTCGTTGGGCTCCTCACCAATCCTGCTGAGAACCTTCCCCTAGGATGGCCGCCAGTGCCTCGGGCCCAAGTGGAGAAGCTGGCTTGGGACCCACTTGGTGTTTCCAACTGGTCACAGACAGGCGTCCTCTCTGTTGGTGTGTCGAGTCTCTACCTGGGTAGTGAGGACCAGAAGCCACATGGGTCGCCCTTCCACACTGACGTCTTTTGTGACGCACTTTGTCATTGTGATTTTTTTTTCTGGATCCATCATGTGCTTTTATGGCTGTTAAAAATAGCATCAAGTGGCTTTTATTATGTTACCCCCCCCAGAGAGAGAGAGATAACTTTTGTTTTATGCATATATGTGTGGCTTTTTTTTTTACACCTAATAACATTGCTTTATGATGATGAACAAGGAAAAGCCCCGATCCGAGAAATTCCAGTTCCCTCTCCTCTCCCGTGCTCAGGCATTGCACAGCATGATTTAATTGACTGCATGGAACATTAAAATGCAGATTATCCAAACATGCTGCTCTGGACCTACCTCTAGGACGGTGGCCAGCGACTGCGCAATATATTAGCCATGGTCACAGGGAGCGAGGGCTTTGCTCTTCGCTGGAGGACCCTGGTCTCCCACGATGGAAGGATAGGTAGAAAGTGAGGGAAAGCATGGGTGGGGCCCAAGAGGGAGGAGGCTGCTCCAGCTGGGACACGAAGGGCCTGCAGGAATCCACGCTAAAACCATGGCAAACAGCTTCCGTGCCCGTGGGCCTGTGGTATATTTCATCTTTAGTAATACGTAAATCAGGAACTTGTGGTTGTAAGTAACAGCAGGGTGGAATTCATCCTCAGCAGTGACTCAGAAGCCCAGAGAGGAAAAAAGAGTCACAGTGTTCATTTTCTTCCCTCGTGTTATAAATTAGAATTGTCACCGGATGGAATCAGAGTGATTTATGGCTATTTTTAGGCCGTATTTATGTTTAGAGTTATTTGTGGCTCTCACGCTTGCAGGCCCCTCAGAACGCGGGGGAAGGGAAACGCGCAGGCTGGCGAGGGTGGACGTGGCTTTCGGGGCAGGAGTGGCCCTGCAGGCGGAGGGGGCGGGAGGCTGGCTGGAGGAGCCTTGGCCAGGGCACCAGGAGCTTTGCTTCCGGCTTCTTAGAGAAGGAAGCCATGTAGGCTACGCTTTGCCCCGTGGCCTTTCCCTCCAGCTCAGGGAATTGTCCCACCGAGCTGGCAGCAAATATTGGCCGTGTACCTACATTGGCAAGGCTATGTGTTGTCTGCTGTCTACAGAGAAAGCAGGAGTCCTGTCCTCTGCCCCATGGACTCACGGTCAGGTTGAGGAGGCAGCTGTGTCTATACGCAAAGGTTATCAATAGAGCGAGAAGTGTAGACGCCTGAGGCTTCAGGATACTTGGCCTGGGAATCCGCAGTAGGCTGTAATGATGGGAGACGCCTCCTAGGCGAGGCAGGATATGGGCTACGATCTTAAAGTGGGGGTTTGCGTGTGATCATGTGCGTGTATGTATATCTTATACATTCCTTTATAGCTTACCTTTTCCCACTTAATATTATGGGCTGAGCTGTATCTATGTTAGTTAGCTGGCTTCCATTCTGTTTAACAGTTCTATAGTATTCCACCGCATAAACCCTTGAGCTGTTCCCCTATCGGTGGACTTTTAGACACTTCCCAGATTGTTAGCGTTACAAACATTAATGCTTCGATAAACATTCTTATACATGTCTTCTTGTGCACATATACAGCCTGGGCCAAAAATTGCTGGTCTGTAAGGCATGAGTGTTCTCAGTTTTGCCAGACACTGCCAAATTGCTCCTAAGCGACTGTACTAATTACATGCCCACCGACACTGGAGATTGCCATTTCCCCTACACCCTCTCGCACACTGACGGATGAGAGATGGCACCCCATCCAATTTGAATTTTGACTTTTTCTTAATTATTAGTGGGGAGGGGTGCCTTCATGGAAGTCTTTTGCAGGGGATGCTCTACCATGGCTGTGCATTTTCCAGTATCCCTGAAGAAGGATTTCCTAGGCACGATCAGCCCCCTGCACCTCACCAGCTTCTCCCGCATTAGTTCTGCTTTGCGCCCGGGCTGGGAAGCCCAGTGGGCAATATTTTCCACTTGCAGAATTGCAGTGGGGGTATACATGGGATTTCCCCAGTCTTGACCCCACTTCTTCCCTCAATGGATTCGATCATGTGATTCCCATGGACTGGTGCCTACGTCATGCCAGGCACAGTGCCCACCAGCTGCCCTCCTGCCACATGGGGCAGGCAGACTCACAGGGTCTTGGATCTATGATTCTTCTACCACCTGAGCTGGTTTCCTCAGTTCAAGGGCATGGTAAAGATATTTGGATCTACCGTTTAACATTTCACTTGCTATAAACCTTCCCTCAGGCCAGGAAAACTCCCAGCCCTGTTTGTGGCCCACGGATCTGCTCAGCGGTGTAGCCGCCTTTGTTCTCAGAGGCTGGGGCCCTCGGTACACATTGATTTTCTCAGCCAGGCACAGGATGGGGCAGTGTTTTTGAAGCTGACGAGCTGTTAGGTCCATGATTAGTTGTCCTGTCTGTGAGCCAGGGAGAAGGTAGCTCGATATGGTTTCCAGGATGACAGAGGAGAGGGAAGGTGGTTGCTATGTCGATGCAGGTCTCCAGTGGGTGCTGCTCCCTGGGGATTCCTGCCCGCCTGTCTGGGGCCACACAGGCAGAAGCGTTTGGCAGGGGGGTAGGAGGTCCTCTGCGAGCAAAGAGCCAATTCTGAAGCATTGCCATCCTCCAGAACCAGCGCAGCCAGGGGGCATGTGTTCCAGGCAAGGTTAGCCGGAGGTGAGGCGGTCTCTGGGCTGTGCTGGAAAATTCCTTCCAAGTTCGCAGCACTCATCTCTCGCCCCAGTAGCTGCGGGGCTGCCCCATGCCTCCCGAGAGTGCTGAGGTGTCTAAGAAGCCAGGCAAGCTCTTGGCTCCCCCTCTCCCCTTGTCTTTGCAGCTGGGTCCCCATAACAGACAGGAGCTACCATTCTAGCATAGGGGCAGTCATAAGCTTACAAATCTCCTATGTACTTGGCATACTGTCTCATCTGGACCTCATAAAAATGTCTACTTTTTATTATACCCATTTTATAGACAGAGAGATTGAGTCTCAGAGAGGGTTTCCCTTGTCCCATATCATGCCACAAGTCAAGCAGAGCTGGACTGGCTCAGGGTCTGCTTGGCTCTGAACCTTACACTCTTGCCCTTAGACTGGTTGCTCTTGGCCCTTTTATGGGATCTGCAGGTTTGGAGACCAAGTCAGCCCACATTGATTGAGCCCATACCCCTAGTCCATCAGCCAGGCACTGGGGGCTTTCTGCCCACCAGCGCCGTGACAGATGTTGAGGATGCAGGGGTGCAAAAAAGAACACGTGATCCCGAGCTCCTGGGGAGACAGAAAATCAGGCTAGCACTTGGATGTGGGGTTTCGAGGTTGCATTGGAAGAATTACAAGGTCCCATATGGCATATGTAGGAGGGACACCTGAGGCAGGTGTAGCCTTAAATGACATAGACGGAAGGAAGCAGGGCATGCTGGGAGCCACTGTGGTGACAGGGTAGAGATGGGAAGTATTGGCGAGCAATGATAGAGTCTGTTGAAAAATGGCTCATGTAACAGTAAGCAACAGGTGGCAGTTGTGTGGCCCGGACCAAGACCTGCTACCCACTGAGCCCGATCCGCCATGGTAGGAACTCCCTGACCTGCACCACCTTCAGGCAGCAATGCTGGCCCATCAGTCACCTCCTGCTGGAATTTTCAGACAGGAGGAGAAAGTTTAGTTTTGCTGATGACCTGCCTGTGCTGCCTAGAAGGAAGAAGGAGTTCCTCTGACTTCTCCACTAGCCGTCTGCGGGCTAGAAGCCCACCATCAGCAGCAGCAGCAGAGGTTATGTTTTGGGACTCGGCCTCATTAGGATGATGTTCTTTATTTGAGCACTTAAGCCACATTTTTTTTAAAAAAGCACCTCTTTTAAAAGTAGGAATGATATTGTAGTTACTGCATTAGGAATTAACAGGGCATGAAATAAGTGTCCGCCTCGTGGCGATACCCGATCATTTCAGCGCTGCTTGCCGCCTTAAGATAAATAGGTATCTCGCGTGCAGCTGATGGGAAATGTTTTAAATAGCCAGCCACGAGCATGTACGGTGCCCAAATCAAGTTTGGAAAACAGCAATGAATAGATAAGCAGGAGGTGAAGTGGCTAATGAAATGACTGAGCTGCAGAGACTCGCAGGGGCAGGCTGCACGCTGCCCTGATGCGTGCTTCACACAGAGACGTGGTTTTTACTTTTAGCAGAGCATTACATGTCTCAAGTATGGGCGTCCTGTTTCGCTCATTCCCTTCAGATTCGTCGTGGGCCTTCAGTGTTCCTCATTCAGAGCCTGTTTCTTCCCATGTTTAGGTCCAGACTGTCTTAGCCTTGTGACTCCTGGTTTTCCCAGGCTCCTTCTCTGAGCTTCTCCAGCCAGAAGTCACTGTTTCCCCGCCCCCTTCATCGCTGTAGCCTTGCATCTGTGCCTCTGCTTTGACTTTATATCTGCTTGATTGGTGCAATGAAGGCATATTGAGTATTTGGTATCTTCTCGGTACTAGAAAGCCTGTATCCAGTGTCTAGATGCTGGGTAACCTCTAAAGTGTAGAGTACATAGAGGAAGATAAGAGCCTCATCCCTGAAGAGTGGACTGAGACCGAACCGGGTCGTGTGGATATGATATGGTAACTGTCAAGTGGCCAGCTTATTAATGAAGGTTTCAGAGTGGTCGCATGACCTTGCTTTCCCGCTCCCTGAGGGCAGGCTCTGGACGGGGACCTGGGGAACTTGCTCTGAGCAGTGAGGTCTGCTCAGGTCTGAATGCTGTCACAGTTACCGCCTCACCCAAGCTTCACCCACGCTGCAGCTCAGCCGTGGAAGATATTTTGTCCCCATGGCCTGCACGTCTGGGACTTGAGCCCAGGTCTTCAGTTCCAAATCCCGGGCTGCCTCTCCTGTCTGGCTTTGGGTGCTGGTGGCTAAGATGTCCTCGTTTCATGACATCTCCAGTGGAGGGAGTCTGTCTGTGCAGCGGCACCTCGGGGAATCTCCCAGGCTCTTTTCTGACTTTCAATCATCCAAATTTCTGTACAGCATCCTGCTAGTATGCTAACATGTTAAACTTCATTTGCCGTTACCTGGCTGTGTTTGGGTAGAATCTATTCAGCAGCTCAAATCCGTAGCCTTTCCTTCACTTCTAATTACTTAGCATCCCTGGTGACATGTCCCTGTCCAATTCAATAATTAAAATTTTAGCTAATAAATAACATTAAGCTGGAGATGATTTCAAGCAGCAGAAGCAGCCCTTTCTGTTAACACTCCACTGAGTTCAGGCGGCCTGGCAGGGAGGTGTTTTTGCTTCTCCTCGGTCTTAGTCAGCTGGAGTTGCTATAATAAAATGCCAGAGACTGGGCAGCTTACACAGCAACACTGATCTCTCTCAGTTCTGGAGGCTGCAAGTCCAAGTTCGAGGTGCAGATGGATTCGGGGGTGTCTGCTGAGGGCCCGCTTCTTGGCTCGGAGGTGTCACCTTCTCCCTGTGTCCTAGAGAAAAGCATCTCTCTAGATTTCCTTTCATAAGGGCACAAATCCCATTCATAAGTGTATTGGACAGGGTTCTCTAGATTAACAGAATATACAGAATGAGTATATTTGAAAAAAGGGATTTATCATATGGGCTTACAGTTTGAAGCAACGTAGTCCCAGGTTCTGACTGCACGTGGAGAGTCAGAGGAACCAGTAGCTGGTCGAACGGTCTAAGAGCTGGAGTCTTAGGATCGGAGCAACCACTAATTCAGTCCCAGTCCAGGACATGAAGATCAGGAAGCTCTTCGGAGAAACGATGGTGGAGTTTCAGTTCCAAGAGCTGGAGGCCGAGAAGATCAAGAAGCTCTTCAGAGAAAGGCGAAGCTGGCGGCCGACGATCTCAGGCGAGAGCAGATGCGTTTTCCTCGGAAAGAGTCACACACGCTCTACGCGGCTTCTCCCTCTTTATCTAAGTCCGCACCTATCAGAATCCTGCTGCCTACATTCAGGGCAGGGCTTTCTCTTTAATCTGCTGTTACACACCCAAAGTCATATAATCTTGGGTGTGTCATGATCAGGTCAAGTTGACAACCTAGATTGACTATCACATAAGGCTCCGCCTTCACGACCTATGCACCTTCTAAAGGCCCCACCTCCTAAAGTGGCCACACTGGGGGTTGGTTTCCACCATGTGAATTTGGAGGCCCACAAGTTCTCGGTATATAGCACCTTCTTAAGGCGCCCTCTTCCCTCACTTCAGTCAAATAACACCAGCAGCGATGGGGGCATCGCTTAAAGAGCTTCTACTGAACCCCTGGCCGTGCGCTGGTCCGTTTCTGTGCATCGTCTCATTCAGTTATGTGGCAGTGTCGCTAACTGAGTAGTAGGTACCATGACTGTCCCCATTTTTATGACTTTATATTTTAAAAGCACTTAAGAATACTTTAATTAGAAATAAGGAAAAAAAAAGAAATAAGGTCAATGGAATTATCTATCAGGTTCTAAAAGTACCCATGAATTAAGTCACACACATCCCTCATTTAAAAGGCAAAACAAAACCTTACATCACCCTGTTACTAAGCTTTCTGACAGGAAGGAGTAAAACCAAGCTACGCTGAGAACAAAAACCTGAAATTCTGAGCATGAAAATAATTGATTGATGCGACATCGGACTGATTCAAGCTCCTATCCCCGTCTTATCCAGGAGAGTAGGAAGACACGGCAGGTCCTTTGCTATTCACGTTAGTGGTGGGGAGCTGGTCCCCAAACATCCTGGACACCCTACGTAACCCGCCGCCACCCCTTAGCTGTGGCTTGACCCACGTCATTTTGGGGCCTTTTCTTTTCCCACGTGAACCTTCACCTAGGGGTGACAGGTTGTTTACGCCCACTGTGAGCTGCTAGTTTCCACTGGTCCTGAAGCAGCAGCCTTGAGCTTCCAGGACACACTCGCTGTGTGTGCTCTGTCCCTGTGGAGGGGTGCCAGGCTTAGTGTGTGCGACACCACCCCCCAACACACACACAGGGGAATTCAAGATTCCCAGGTAGGTGTCATTTTCAGATTAAACAATGGGTACCTTTTAGCATAAGTACGCCCCATGCCACATTGGGACACACACTGAAATAGCATCCATTGTTCATCGGACCTCATGTTGCACGGGCCTGCACTCCGTCTGACCACGAGAGCAGTTTCTTGTGAGTCTCTGCAGACAGAGGCTTGTCTGCTTTGGGTTGCAGTCTCATGAAGACATGACGGAGTGCACAGCTTTGTTTCACATGCACTATTGACACAGGAACCATAGACGACAGGGAGGATGCGGGCCACAGCTAGGGAGAGAAGGTGCTGTGGGCAGTTTGCCCGTGAACCCATTGCTGCCACAGCCAGGACCATTTTGCTCCCTCTGAAAAGTGAGTCTTGGGTGTTTCTCAGATCCAAAGCGCTGGCCTTCTGGAAGCCCAGGCGTGGTACCCTGGGAAGGACGCGGGCCTCTGCCAGTGGTGTTGGAGGAGACGCTTGTTAGCAAAAGCCGTGTACCGAAGACCTTGAAGGAAACATGATTCTAGCTTCTGCCTGCCTTCGGTCTCTGCCAGATGACGATATGTAAAACATTTCGTAATGTCCTTCTTCAAACTTGACTTGTGCCTTGGTAAACGAGGGACTCCCCGATGAAGGTAGAGCAGTACAAGATCCACTTGATGTGCGGAACTTGTGTTTAATTGTTGTAACAGTCTCTTCACGTCACTGCGGATTAGCCCACGAGGACATGCATGGAAATTTTATCATATTCAATGACGGCATAAAGCCTTGAAAACCACTGTCAAACTTGCCAAGGGCGGCTCTCTGCCTAGGACCCCACCCACAGCAGACACTGGGCGCTTGTACACACTTTATGGTCTCATCCAGGGGTTAGGCATGTGTTTTAAGACCCTGATATATATTTTCCCCCTCGGTAAATGACCAGACGTAGCTGTTTGCTTTGGGTAAAGGATAACTCTGGCCTTCACTTGACTGAATCATAAACTATTGATCTTCTCTGCATTTTTGGATCCCCCAGTATTGCTGGGGAAATTTCCTCCTGCCGTGGGTGGCTGTGGCTGGTGTCTGTATAGGCACCCATGTTGCTTCAGCTCGAATCTCCAGCCTCATCCAGGGGAGTCACACGGACACACCTCAGTTGACATGGGTTGGTCACAGCAGAGGGAAGGGATAGGGTTTGCAAACTAATTCAGCCATGTCACTCTATCAAAGTGCTCCCCAAACCACAGCCCAAACCATACGAAAATAGAGGTGCAAGTGAAGCGGGGGAGTGCTACTGTGGAGTGGGGGAGAGAAATGTTACTGAACAAATTAAAGAGGGAACAGGTGCCCGCCACAATGGGGCTCACCTGTAATCCCAGGACTCGGGAGACTGAGACAGGAGGATGGCCTGTTTGAGGCCGGGCTCAACGATTTAGCAAGACCTTCACCAACTTAGCAAGATCCTGTTTCAAAATAAAAAATTAAAAGGGCTGGGGGTGCAGCTCAGAGGTAGAAGGCCCCGGGTTCAATCCCCAGTACCAAAACCAAAACAAAACACCCCAACCAAACCAAAACACAAACCCAGGGGGCAGGTAAGCTGGGTGGCTTTGGTGGCGGCTGGCTCTGGTCTCTGGCTGCTGAGCCTCCCAGGTTTGCCCTCCCTCGATGCAAGGCCAGAACTATACATAGAAAGCGGTGATTTCATGAAGGAGTGCCCTTCTGCTCCCGGAGTGCTTCCTGGACAGGCGAAATGATCTTCCATTTTCCTCTTTACACATTTTAATTCCAACAGCAGGTAAGGCGTGTGCTTTCAAGGAATGCCTTCCTTCCTGTTGCAAAAGGCTCCTTCCCACCCTGCACTGAAACCGAAGCCCGCCCTTTGCGCCTCCTGGTGCGGTGGGCGGAGCATAGATGGCGGCGGCAGCCTCCCCTGGGAGCCTATTGGACGAGCACGTCAGGCCCCGCCCAGATCTCCTCCTTGGAAGGCTGTGTGTTAGTATGACCGCCCATGCACCTTAATTTGGAAAGAATTAACATGTTACTTACAGCAGGTAGGGTCCAGCCTAGGGATGAGACACCCAGGTTATTAAAATTTGTTTTATCTTATTTTAAGGAAAAAAAAAGTCAAAAGGAAAATTTCACAAGTTGGTTTGACAGTTCATGACTGGACTCCCAGCACCTTTTACAAATCTCTCACTGAAATTCTGATTACATGACTGGAGGTCGTCACTCCTCATTCTGCCCTTAGCTATGAAGGGTGGAGAATAGCAGGTTTCTGAAAGCAGGACACACTGACCAATGACACTGACGACCGGGAACTGCGCCCTCTGTTGTCCGGGGAAATAGCCCTGTCCTTGTGTTCCTACCTCCTCCCAGCAGGGACCCTGCCTGACTCTTCACCAGGATAGCTAGTGCTTGGTACTTATTCAGTGCCCATTACACATTGTTTGAGTAAATAAATAAATTTAATAAACATTTTTGAATGAATGAATGAATGAATACATGGACTTTTCCTATAAAGGGCCAAACCAAATAGTTTTGGTTTGGTGACCAGATGGTCTGTTGTAACAGTTCAATTCAGCCATTGTGACATGAAAGCAACCATAGAAGATAGTCAGGAATGGGCGTGGCTGTGTTCCAATAAAACTTTATTTACAAAGACAGGCTGTGGGCCGGATTCAGAGCAGGGTTATAGTTTGCCCACCCCTGTTTTAGATGATGGCAGCAGTTTCCAGGAGGAGTGGGGTGCTGTGGGAGCAGGCGAGGGCTTGTGGGGTACGACTGAGGACTTGCCACAGCCCTGCGAGGCTCTCAGTCCGAGCACTGGTTTGTCTAGTGCTCTCGTCCGCAGCCTGATGCTGTTATGCTGGTCACACTAGCTCAGATTTCTGCAGTGATTTAGTGCTATTATTCAGAATATACCTGAGAGGCCAGCGTTTCTCCTTTTTCTTTATTTTTAGTGACAAAATGTCCACATGGTGTAGGCTTATTTGTCTCACTCTAAGTTATCCTCAGCCTGAAAAAGTTAGGCAATATCTCTTGCAAAGGGCAGTTTGAAAGCCGGAATGGGAGATATCCCGTGAGTCCCGGGAGCCGCGGGCTCTGCTGCAGCGCACTCTGGGAGCACCAGCCGCACTCAGTGACACACTCGGTGTCCCCGTCCAGTGGGGCAGCTGAGCCAGCAGTGTGTGGTCTTGCGAGACCAGGGGGTTAAAGGACGGGGACGTCACAGAGGAGGGGGAGGTGAACTTCCTGCCTCTTCAGGCTTGACGAGCTTTTCAAGGAGCCTGCAGTTGGACAGACATAGCAAAGTCCCCCTCGGATAATGAGCGTGGTGTGTGTGTGTGTGTGTGTGTGTGTGTGTGTGTGTGTGCGCACAGATGTTATTTGTCCACGTCCAAGTATGTTACATGGCAGCACGAGGAAACTGCAGAGCTCCCCTTTCCTCTCCGCTGCCACCATTTCCACACAGCTTCTTGATGGAGGCGAGAGGTAGACATTTGTTACAAAAGCGCAAGAAATGTCGACTCTTCGTGCATTGATTATTTAGAATTTATTTTATTAAATATTCTAGGTGGCGCGTGATAAACGGAACCTCTGCTGGCGTGCAGCTTAATGATTCATGTATCTGTGGTGGTGATAAGGAGATCAAAGATTGGGTTTGCCATTTCAGAGGAAGAATATGGATTATTATTAGATCCGCAATGGGCCTCTCGAGGAGCTTCCTTAAGGGAACACACGTATCAATAATTTCTGCTCTATGCAAGAATCCTAATGTTTCACTTACGGGAACATAAATTCTACAGCAAGTGGCAGTGGGCTTTCCCTCCCTTTGGTTCCTTACATCCTTCATTCATCGATGATGTTTTTTATCCCTAAGTCGGTATATTGCATTCATAATTCTTTAATCTCCACACTCTGTTTCTAACTTTTAATGCTAAGTAGTTCCGCTGAGTTCTCTGTTCTTCTGCACCAGAGATGTTCAATGAGACCAGGATAGCATATTTGTTCGTGGTCCCTTTTCCATGAAAGGTCATATAAAATTTAACTTCTTGCCAGGCGTGGTGACACACATCCGTAATGTCACTACTTGCAAAGCTGAGACAGGAGGATCGCGGGTTTGAGGGCAGCCTCAGCAACTTAGCGAGACTGTCAGCAACCTAGTGAGACCCTGTTTCAAAACAAATAAGGTTGGGGGTATAGCTGGAAGGTAGAATGCCCCTGGTTTAATCCCCAGTACAAAAAAATATTAAGTTCTTGAAGAATGCTGGTTAGAGCTCAGGACTGCGGGGAGTGTGAGGCCAGCTCATAGGACATAGGGTGTTGCCCAAGTCAATTCTTCCCGAACAATTGGGCAGCAGAGCTCATCTAGAGAGTCAGGGCCGAGGACAGTAGGTCAGAACGCTTTGCTTCTCTGGACTCTGGGGCTGGCTCCATTCCCAGATCACATGGAGCCGGGTATTGAATGCAGCACGCACGCTGTGTGGCCCGCCTCTTCAGGACAGACTGCGCTCCCAGGTGATGTTTAGGGATGGATACCATGACCCACGCCTTACAGTGACTTGTCTGTTGGCCTGGGCTTCAAAATACTCCATGACTTCTTTTGCTTTCCAAAATATTAGACAGATTTTGCATACTGTAATCTTTTCCATAGGACACTGTGAGAAACCAAATCGGGAAACCCCAAGACTCCATTTCTTCTTTCCCCCAAGATTCCTCACCATCCCCGCACCGGCCGCAGAGATGGATGCCTGGTCCGCATACGCGGTGTGATGCGCGATGCTGACATTTCGCTTAAATAACCCTCCCATTTCATCGCGTGCATCTATATGATGAATTAGACCGAGTTGTCGGTATAGCGCAGTTTTCTCAAAGAGAACCCGGAACCACTCAGTTACAGACAGAATCTGCTTGACTTGCCACACGACTCATCAGTCCATGAGGAAGGGAGTTTTGCTGCTGACCTTTAATTCTTTAATTGCTGTGACATCGTTGCAAGAGTTTTAAATTACAGCCTCCACCTAAAGGCGGGCATGACAAGGCTCCCTGGGTCCCTTTACAGCCAGTGGGCTGCTTTGGGTGGTACTGTTCTCATCGGATCCGTTCATTTCTCCTCCCCTTAAAGCGGCGGGCGGGGGGGGGGTCAGTTTGGATGATGATACCACTCCAGCTCCCGGTGCTCAGTGGAGGTCGCTGGTTCCACTTATGATGGAGCAGAGACTTGTGCTGCTGGGCAACCTTAACGTTGGCACTGGGGTTGGGTGCCAGTTGCCTCATTTCCACGGCAGAGCCGACCACGTGTGCCTCTTCCTGGAAGGCAATTGCCTAACCTTATGAAGCGGCTCCTCTCCCAAATTAATGAATACTTCCCGACACAATATGAAATGTTTGGAAACGGGATGCAACACAGTGTTTTGGATATATATATATATATTTTTTTCCTTTCACAACACCTGGCAATAAAATTCTCAGGCTAAATACCAGACGAGTGTGCGCTTCATTATGTAGAGCGACTTCGTCTCTAACTTTTTTTAAGCCCTCCAGATGGAAGCATGGTATAAATGTGGAGAGGCTGAGAAGGGGAATGAAAATAAATGCACTAAGAAATAAAGAATCTGTTTTTTATACTTTCCTTTGCAAATAGCGTTTGCAATGACATATTGTGAATGGACTGAATTATAACAAAAACCAGAAATGAAACAGAGCTCGGGGGTAGGGAGAGCAATTGTTACACTTACTTTAACTGATATAATGCAGAGCGACGCTTTTTACACTCAATTAGTTTGCACATTGTGTTGGACACAAACCAGAATGGAGAACATTTTGGGGGTTTTGTTTTTACATGATTAAGGGAGATGAGATGAAATAAATTCCGTAAATTACCTTCCGTTCCTTTTCGGTCTGAGATGTTTGTGTTTTGTTTTGTTTTGTTTTGTTTTCGTTACCCCTGGTGTGGGGTGAATGAGCCTCCTTCCTCAGGGTGGAGGGGTGCACCTCTGCTCCCAAACACCGATGCGGAGTTCCTTCTTCCACACTAGGGCCATCTTTTGCCCCATAAACAAGGTTGGTTTATGGGGCAGTTGGTGTTTCCAACGTGTGCGGTTGGTGTTTCCCCGTACTTGGTGCTTCGACTGTCAGGCAAGGGGAGCAGGCTTGATAGAGGCCAACAGATGTCAGTGAGCATTTAGGCAGCAGAAGCATTTCTAAGACTGTATATTTCAACATTCTTGTTTAATTTATTTTGCTTAATTATCCTTCCTTGCATTTTTAATGCTCCTAATATGGCAGTATTAAGAATTGCAGTGTGTGATTATGCACTGCGCATTTCAGTGAATGTGAGACGCTAGAGGAAGGGTGGGCTGACGCTGGGAGCCAGGAGCAGATGAGTCGGGGGACCCAGCCCCGTGCCTTCGCCCTGGCAGTTCCAGGAGGGTCCCCCAAGTGGTGTAGATGTGTGTTTCTCCAACTTCCATGTGCAGACAAGCCCCAGGCATCCAGGTCTGGGTGGGGTCTGGGGTGCTGCATATCACCAGGCGAGATGGGTGCCGATGCTACTGGTGCTGCGGATGGGAAGTCGTTAGGGAGCTAAATGACAGCAGTGTGTCCTGCAGCTGCTGATCAGCTAGGACCCCTATTAGGACTAGCTGAAAATAGTCACTCCCTGCCGTGGGCCAGTCCACAGCGCCTGCGCAGGCAGATGCCTTCAAGGACAGAAGGTGTGGCCAAAGGCCTGGGTCAGACTCTTGTCTTTTAAAAAGATCTTCCTTGTTTTCCTACGTGCAAAAAAAAAAAAAAAAAAAAAAAGAAGGGAAGCCACCCTGAGCGCCGTACACTCAGCAACTCTGTGTTTGATATTCCAAACCACAAACGCTAATAAGAAAACAATAGGAGAAACCTGTTAGGTATAATATCCAATTATAATTATGTTTTACTCCAAAAAGCACATCAAATAAATAATGCAGTTTATGTTACTTCTAGAAAATGCAGCAGCATTAGTTAATTTACATAAATTATACAACTCATTATCTTTGTTTATAAAAAGCCTCAGCAATATTTTGGCTTATGGATCGAAAAGGGGGGAAAATATCCCAGATCTCAGTTCAGTCTAATTTCCCTTTTCTTGCAGTCACCTTTTTATTTACTTACAGAAAGAGCGTCTGTCTGACAGATTCCCTTAGGAGCTCTGCCCTTTCCTTATGATGAATGGAATGCCTTATATCCACCTTTTGTTTATAAAAAGCCAAATAAATACAAGTGAATTAATCCAGAGGCCCAGCACAGCAGGCACGCCTCCTCCCTCTGCTGACTCCAGCACGGCTGGGCCAGGAGGGGGCCTCATGGCGGAGGGTCTCCCAGGCCTCCTCCTTGTCTTTCTGCCCTGGGGTTGGGTGCTTGGTGCCTCCTCCAGACGTGTCACCTGTGGTTCTCTTCCCACATCCTCCACACCAGCAGCCGGGAGCCACATGTGGCCATTAAGCATTGGCCTGTGGCTTGTCCGGACTGTGACATGGTGTAAGTGTGGAATCCACACTTCAAGTCCAAGACTTCGTATGAGAAAAAGCCACATTAAAAAGCCCATGAATATTTTTATCGATTACACATTGAAATAATACTCTCAATATAGTGGCCGAATAAAATCTATTATTAAAATGAGTCTTCCCGGTTTCTTTACTGCTGCTGCCGGAACACCGTAGCCGCGGCTCGTGTTGTCTACCGAGACCACCTTCGACTGACTAACGAGGAGGCTGGAGGCCGATTGCTCTTAAGCGCGCCTGTGACTTAGACTCTGATTCCGATTCCTCTCCCAGCCCCGCGTCAGGCTCTGACTCGTAATCAGAAACTTAGGATGCGGCGCAGTGAGAAGGGCAGGTCTTGTTTGATGGTTTGGTTGGAGATTTGAAGGGCGCACAGGAGAACAACATGATATAAGAAAATTGAGCTCTTCTCCCTCGACAGCGCTTGGCTGCTGCTTCCAGCTTAAATATTAAAGCCTTTGTCTGTGGGTGGAGGAGCCCAGCTCCTGGGTTGTTTCTGAGGGGAAACTGGTGAATCCGAAATTCCCCTTCATTGCTTATGCAGATCCTGCAGCATGGCGAGAGGACGGGCCTGCCCCAGGCAGCTTTGCAGCGCTGGGCTGCGCTGCAGGAGGAAGGTTGACCAGTTTGATTTTGATTGCGGGCAAACCTGGGCCTGGCCCTGCCCTGGGTGTCGGGACCAGTGTTATCCTGGTGTGACCAGTGCCAGCAGGACTTCCACTAGGTTCACCCCAGGCCTAGCCTGGGACCCCGAATCTCTGCCCTCCGAAGATTGAGAGATTAGACACTAAGATTTCTGCCACTGCTTGGTCAATGGTCAATTATTTAATTCTTCCACCCATCCATTCATTCGAGAAACATGATTATAAGCCCACTGTGTGCCAGATGTGTTGCTAGGCACCAGGGATGCAGCGATGCACTACACAAACATGTCCTCTGCCCTCTCAAAGCCCTCAACTTAGTGGGCTTGCTGGGGGGTGGGGACAGACAGGATGGAGGTGAGTGCATCCCTCAGGACCCCGAGAGGAGGATGGAGGGGGATGCCCACGGTGCATGCCTAGATGCCAGCAGTGGCCTTCCGTGGTCCAGGAGCGCCTACACGAGGCAAGAACATTCAGCCCATGGCTGGAAAGAGGAAGGGTCATTGCTGGGAGAGCCAGGTGGGCGTTCTCAGGGCACAGGACAGCTCGTCACCCTAAGGCTGGAAGTGCCTGGGCTGTTGTACTGACAGGGAGGGACTGGGTCCCAGACAGTAGTGGACAGGAGAGGGTGGCGTGGGCGTGGCTGGAGGGGCCAGGTGCCCCGCTGTGGTATGGATTTTGGATTCTTTTCCAATGGTCAGAAGAACAGATCTGGATGGGGAACTCCACTCTGGGCTAGGGGGTGCCGGGTTTGTCACTTAAGTCTCTGGTGTGAGTTTCTTCATCTTTGGGGTAGAAAGGCTGGTGGAGGAGAAGGGAGGTTGGCCTGAAGTTTCTCTAAGGTTCCTTCCTATGTAAAGTGCCATGATTCAGAGCGCTCAGTCTTTTCCCTTCTTGGAGCTGAGTCACCTTCGTGTCCCCCGGGGCCGATCGGGGATGGCTCAGGAGGCACTGGCCTTTCTGAGCAGCCTTCAGCGTTCACACCTGTGAGTTCTTTGGCTCCGTTACATAGGAGCTGACAGGGAGATCCTTGCTGGGCCTGGGAACCACAGTCGGGTGCCAAGGCTCACAGTCGATAGGTCTGGGGTGGGACCAAGGCATTTGTAATGTGATTGATTCTTCACATCAGTCAGATTGGGGACCCTCGGGGGCTTGTGCCTCTATTAGGGGGCAAAGAGGGCCCTTAGCCAATGGATTTCTGTGCATCAGCATGCGCCTGCAGTGACACACAGGACTTCCCAGACCATCCCAAGTTCAAATATCCAGACCCACCATCAGGACCAATGTCTTTTTTTTTTTAACGTGCTTTTATTGGTGCATTGGAGTCTTACATTGCAATGAATATCTATTTGATGTTAACATACATGCACACAGCTCTTAGTGCCCCCCACCTCCCCCCACCCGTATGAAGTACCAAGAATGATGTTGGTATATTTTCACATTGTTTTACAATGTTGGTATTGTTTATGATAGTAATTCCATTAATTCCCTTCTTTCTTGCCCTCCCCCTTCCCTTGTAACACTTCCCTTGTTCCGCTGAGGGTTCTCCATTATCAACCAGAGTCCCTTGCGTGACCCTACTACTCCTTAGGTTTCGCATATTAATGAAAACATATGTCCCTTCTTTTTTTGTGATTGACTGATCTCACTTAACATAATGTTCTCCAGATCCTTCCACTTTCTTGCAAATGATGTTTTGTTCTTCTTTATTGCTGAGTAGAATTCCATTGTGTGTATTTCCCACAATTTTGTAATCCACTCATCTGTTGATGGACACCTAGGTTGGTTCCATGATTTGGCCACTGTGAATTGTGCTGCTATGAACATGGGTATGATATATTACTGTAGTTTTCTGGTTTCAATCCCTTAGGACCAATGTCTTGTTCAGCCATTATGGTCAGATCCGCGGCAACCTACAGAACGAACGGTTGGTGGTAGACTGAGGGCAGGCTCTCTGGCAGATCTTGTCACGCACTGACGAGCTATTTGCTGAGGCCTATGGATCCGCTGCTAATGAAGATTTGGGATCTCGGGGCTGGGACGCAGCTGGCAAGGAGCATTTCTGGTGCATGTTTCCCCACCCCCACCCCAAGCGGGAAGCCAGCTGAGGATCTGCACAAAGCTTAAGGACTCCAGGGGTGGAGCTAAACGCTAATCCCATTCCCTCTTGCGCATCCCCAGAAAGGCCCAAAGACCTTTAATGGCAAAGGAAGGGTAACTGGTGAACTGACCGTCTCACCCAAAGCAACGAGGACACTGGACAGAGCCTATGGAACCGCTGGGCACCAGGCAGCGCAGGATGGAGATCTGAGTGGAGGGAAAGGAGCCCTGGCTTTCAGACTGGAGGCAGGGTGCAGGCAGCAGTGTGGGGTGTGTAAGGAAGCAGGGCCCAGCAGTGCAGCTGAGTCAAGATTGGAGTTTGGGGAGGCTGAGATAACCGGGGTTTATAGGGCAGAGTGCTAGAAAGTACCAGTCAGGGAGATAATCAGAGAAAGTGGGTCCCCTGAAATCTGTGGCTAAACACTAAGCCGCCCAGGCCTCCGGTGGAACTCCATGGGACTGGTCCAAAAACAACCACTGGGAGCTGCAAACTGGAAGCCCTCAGAGCTGGGAGACGCTCATGTTCAGACTGGCCTGGGTAAAGAGACGTTAATGAATACCCGTACATGTAGTAGAGACCGCGGAGGGATCACACCTTAATAATAGAGCTAAACTCTCCCTGGAGTAGAGGCCACTCTAGATGCACCCTAGCAAAGCCCACAGACAAGCCTCCAAATGAGCAAGCCCATCTGCAAATAGCACAAGTGACTGACAAACAAAATCCAACATCCTTTAAAGTAAGATAACAAAATCCATGCTCAGCAATACATTATTCACAATGCCACGCACTCAATAAAAAGTTATTAAACATGAAAGAAACATGAAAAGATGACCCAGATGCAGGAGAAAAATCAGGCGGTCGAAATGGAGCCCAAATAAGATAGATATGGAATTCAAAGACAAGGACTTTAAAACGGCCAATATAAATATCCTCAATATATAATATATACATAGCCTCAATTATTTAAAGGCAAAAAGGCAAACGGAGTGAGACGAGAACCAATTTAAACTTTTGGAGTTGGAAAATATGATCCCTAAAGTGAAAATTTCACCAGATGAGTTATCCATCAGCGTGTAGCAAATTACTGTACACTTAGCAGCTTGAAGCACCATATGTTTATCACCTCGGTTTCTGAGGGTCAGAAGCCAGGCAGGCCTCAGCAGAGTCCTCTGCCTCAGAGCCTTTCACAGAGCGGAAATCAAGGTGTCAGCAAGGGTTGAGGGCTCATCCGAAGGCCCAGATGAGGAGGATCTGCTTCCAAGTGTTCTTGGTTGTCGTAAGAATTCAATTGCTTACCAGATGTTGGGCCAACAGCTTCAGTTCTTAGCTGGCTTTCAGCCACAGGCCACCTTTATTACCTTGCTATATGAACCTCTCCAATGTGGCAACTTGCTCCATCAAAGTGTGCAAGTCAAAAGACAATAGGGTTTGCTCCCAAGACAGAAGTCACAGTTGCATGTAATCCAATCTCAAAGGTGACATCCTGTTATCTTTTTTTTTTCCTTTTTTGGTATTAGGGATTGAATCCAGGGGCATTCTACCATTGAGCTACATCCACGGCCATTTTTATTTTTTATTTTGAAGCAGGGTTTTACTAAGTTGCTGAGGGCCTTGATAATTTGCCGAGGCTGGCCTTGAACCTGCCATCCTCCTGTCTCAGCCTCCCAAGTTATCTTATGGGCTAGAGTCAATTCATCAATATGCCCAGAATCACTGGCTGAGATTAAACAAGGGGATGGATACCAGGAGTTGGATGTCACTGGAGTCCATCTCAGAGTCTGGCTGTCACAATGGGCTTCATAGTGGATTAGACACAGTATTTAAAAAGGATGAGTGAACTTGAACATAAAGCAATAAGGACTATTCTAACTGATATACCCAGAGAAGAAGGGGCAGGGTGGAAAATGGTAATGTCTCAATGAACTATGGAACAAAATCAGGTGATCTAACATACATATAATTGGAGGCCCAGACTATGGTGGGGGCAAGAACACTTTGAAGAAATAATTGTCAAGATTTTTTCAGTGATGAAAACTATAAAGTCATAGATCCCAAATGCTCCATGAACCTGAACATAAAATTGGAGAAATACAAAGAAAAGAACAACAAAACATAAAATCAAATTGCTGAAAACTAGCAACAAAAAGGAAATCTTTTAATTAGGCAGAGAAAACACATTACAAGAATAAGAATTACCACTGATTTCTCATCATATAAACATTGCAATCTAGAAGACAATGCAACAACTTTAAGTTGCTAAAAGGAGAAAAGAAACACTCAACCTAGAATTCTATATTCAGTGAATGTATTCCTCAGAAACAAAGATAAAGACATTTTTAGACAAACAAGGAAGCATAGAGAATTTATGGCTGGCAGACTGATACTACAAGATATATTAAAAGAAACTCCTCAAGAAATGTTACTAGATGAAAATGTTACTAGATGAAAATTCATATTTACACAAAAGTACAAGGAGCACCCAAAATGTTAAATGTGTGGGTAAGTGGAAGATACCTTCCTTCTTGGTTTTTAAATTTATTCTTTAGACTGTAGTTGGCCAAAACTTATGGGAAAGTTATCACTCTTAATGCCTCTATCAACAAAGAAAAATGACCTCAAACAATAACCCAAAAGCAAAGTAAACCCAAAATGAGCCAAAGGAAGGAATTATGGACTGGATGTTTATGTCCCCTCCCATCCCCCCAAATTCTAATAGTGAAGCCCCAACCCCCAGAGTGGCTATATTTGGAGATGGTCCTCTAAGGAAGTCATTGACGTTAAATGAGATTATACGGATGAGACCCTGATCCAATAGGATTAGCGTCTTTGTAAGGATTAGTGTGTTTTTAAGAAAAGATGTCAGAGAGCTCAGTCTCTCTGCAAATATGTATCAAGGAAAGGCCAACATAACAAGAAGGTGATCATCAACAAGCCTTGAAGAGAACCCTTGACACAAGTCAAAATTGCTGGCACCTGGATCATGGACTTCCAGCCTCCAGAACCGTGAGAAAATAAATTTTTGTTATTTAAGTCACCCAGTCTGGTATTATGTTATAGCAGCCAGAGAACACTAATATGTAAGGGAATATTAATGATCAGGATGGAAAGAAATGAAATAGAGAATAAATGAAACAATAGAGAAAAATGAGTGAAATCAAAATCTGGGTCTTTGAAATGATCAACAAAATTGACAGACCTGTAGCTAGACTGACAGAGGGGCAGGGGTGGAGAGAGAGAGACAGAGAGAGAGAGACCCAGTGACTAAAATCAGCAATGACAGAGAGGACATCACCAGTGACCTTATAGAAATAAAAGGATTATAAAAGGAATACTGTGAGCAACTATATGCCAACAAGTTATATAACTTAGATGAAGAGGACAGAATCCTTGAAAGATATAATTACTGAAATTGACTCAAGAAGAAATAAAGAATCTGAGCAGATCTAAAAGAAGATGGATATTAAGTTTTAAATCTTCTGTTAAAGAAAAGCTAAAGGTCAGATGGATTCACTGGCGAATTCTATCAAAGGTTTGAAGAATCGATGAAACAAATCATTTACACAGATTTTCATAAAATAGTATTGATTTCATCTTTATGTACTAAACAAATAATCTAAAGATCAAATTAAGAAAACAATTCTAGTTATAAATAATGGCATCAAGAAGAATAAAATATGGATACTTTTTTTAAAAGTACAAGACTTATAAACTATGAAAACTTTTTCAAAATAAAGATGTAAATGAATAGAAAGACATGTTGATAAATCACAAGACAATATTGTTAAGGTGGCAATAGTCCCCAGATTGATCTATAGATTCAATGCAATCCTTATCAAAATCTTGGCTGGCTTTTTTTTCCTTTTTTGCCAGAAATTGACAAGCTGAACCTAAAATTCATATGGAAATGCAAGGGACCTGGATTAGTTAAAACAATCTTAGAAAAAAGAACAAAGTTGGAGGACTAAAATTTTTCACATTCAAAACTTACTATAAAGTTATAATAATAAAGACAGGTAGTTACAGGCATTAGGATAAACGTGTAGATCAATGGAATAAGATTGGGAGTCTGAAAATAAACCTTAATACTTAGAGCCAGTTGAGTTTTGACAAAGGAGCTAAAACAATTTAATCATGATAGACTGGTCTTCAGCAAATGACTCTGGGGCAACCGTATGTACAAATGCAAAACAAGACTGTACACAAAAACAAACTCAAAATAGATAATGGGCATACATATAAGAGCTAAAATGATAACATAGGAATACATCTTGGTGACTTTAGGTTGGAAAATTATTTGTAGGTATGCAATTGGACTTCACTGAAATTAAAAGCTCTTAAGTGCCGGGTGTGGTGGCGCACGCTTGTAATCCCAGTACTTGGGAGGCGGAGACCGGAGGATCCGGGTTCGCGGCCAGCCTCAGCTACTTAGTGAGGCCCTCTGCAACTTTGTGAGACCTGGTTTCAAAATAAAGTATAAAAAATAGGGCCGGGGGTGTAGCGCGGAGGTAGAACGCGCCTGGGTTCAATCCCCTGTACCGCAAAAAAAAAAAAAAAAAAAAAAAGCTCTTATGCTTCAAATAATGCTGTTAATAAAGCAAGAAGGCAACCTGCAGCCTGGGAGAAAAATTGCACAAAAAATATATCTAATAAAGGACTTATATCTAGAATATATAAAGAATTTCTATAATTAATAATAAAAAGAAAAACAACTCAATTAAAGATGGACAAATAATGTGAATGAACTTTCCCCCCTCAAAGATTTATTAATAGCAATAAACACATGGAAAGACATCAAAGAGCTTCATTACTAATCAGAGAAATAAAAACCCCAATGATATATCACATCTTGTCCCCTAAGATGGCTTTAATAGAAAGGACAGATAATAACAATTGAGAATAAGCATGTGGAGAAATTTTGAGCCTCATACATTGCTGGTGGGCATGTAAAATGGTGGTGCTGATGTGAAAAATTTTGGAAGTTCTTCAAAATATTAAATGTAAAATTATTATATGCCCAGCAATTCCATTCATAATTATATACTCAAGAGAGATGAAAACATGTTCACAGGAAACTTATACACAAATGATCATGTCAACATTATTCAAATAGTAAGTAGAAACAGCTCAACTCAAATATCTGTCAGCACTTGAACAATATGTGTTATAGTCATACAACAAAGTATTACTTGGCATTAAAAACAAAGGAGGTAGCCAGGCATGGAGGCCCCCACCTATAATCCCAGTAGTTGGGAGGCTGAGACAGGAGGATCGCAGGTTCGAGTACAGCCTCAGCCACTTAGTGAGACCCTGTTTTAAATTAATTAATTAATTAAATAGTACTGAGGGTGTAGCTCAGAGGTAGGAAGCTCCTGGGTTAATCCCCCAGTACCACTACCAAAAAAGGAATGAGGCACTGATAAGTACTATAATATGATGGATGGGCATTTAAATATTATTTTAAATAAAAAAAAACAGTCACAAACAACCAGGTATTATGTGATAGTAATTAATAGAGAAACAAATTAGGTTAAGATTGGAGGAGTGGTACGTGTTAGGTGAGAATAGAGTGTCTGCTAATGGAATAAAATTTCTTTTGGGGTGATGGAATGTCCCAGAATTAGATTATGGTGATGTTTGCACAAGGTTGTAAATATACTAAGCACATTTGAAGTACACTTTGTTTTTTTAATTTTTAAAAGTTTTTGATACTGGAGATTGAACCCATGGACATTCTGCCTCTGACCTACACCTCCAGCTCTTTTTATTATTTAATTTTGAAATAGGGTTTCACTAAGTTGCTGAGAGTCTCACTAAGTTGCTGAGCCTGGCCTTGAACCTGCAATCCTCCTGTCTCAGCCTCCCAAATACTGGAATTACAGGTATGCACCACCACACCTGGCTGAAGTACACTTTAAATGGGTAAATTTTATAAATTATACCTCCCTATAAAGTCCTAAAAATGACATAATTGATGTCTAAAAGAAAATAACAATATGTAGAAGCAAAATGTATGGTAATGACACAGAGGGAGGTAAAAGTTTATTGTCACAAGGTTCTCAGACTATTATTAGTGAACCACTATAATGCTTCTTGAAGGTAGAATACTGTAACTAAATATACATATTGCAAATCCTACAGCAACCACTAAAAAATGAAGAGAAATGGCTAATAAGCCAGTAGGGATAATAAAACAAAATATTCAAAACTATTTGAATTAATGAAAAGAGGAAATTAAACAGAACAAATAGAAAACAAAGGGATAGATGGTGGATAGAAGTTCAAAGATGCCCATGATTACATCAACTGTAAATGGCTTAAACATTCCCGTTAAAAGCTAGAGAGTATCAGATGGGATAACAAAGTAGTACCCAGCCACATGCTTCCTACAGGAAATACACTGTAATAATAAAGGCACAGGTAGATTAGAAGTAAAAAGACAGGGAGAGACAGAGTACACAAATGCTAACTACAACAAAGCTAAAATGACTATACTGTCAAGTAGAATAGACTTCATGACAAGAAATATTACCCAAGATAGAGATATTTTATAATTTTTAAAAAGTCAGTCCATCGAGATGATAAAACAGTCCTAAATTAGGTGTGTGCCTAATTATGCAGCTTCAAATACACGTTGAAGTGACAGAACTGAAGGGAGAAATAGATAAATTCACAAGTATCAAGGGAGATGTCAACTTTCCTCTAGACAGTAAATCAGTAAGGACTCTGGAAGGGATAACACTATCAACCAACTCAATCTAATTGACATGTTTGAAACAAATACCCAATAATGGAAGAATACACATTCTTTCCAACTGCACATAGACCAGTTACTAATATAGGCCATCGTGCCATAAAACAAGTCTCATTAAATTTGAAAGGATTACTGTCTACTTTTCTGACAGTAACTGAATGAATTTCTAATTCAGTAGCAAAATAGAGATCTGAAAGATTTCCCAAATACTTGGAGATTAAATAACATACCACTGAGGGTAAAAGAAAAAAGCACATAGAAAACTAGAAAATATTTTTAAATAAATGAAAATTAAAAGCCAACATATAAAAATTGTGAGATGCAGCTAAAGCAGATCTTAGAAGAAAAATTATAGTTTTAAATGCTTATGTTATATATGCATTAAAAAATTAATGAATGCAGCCAGGCATGGTGGCATATACCTGGAATCCCAATACCTGGTATGCTGATACAGGAGGATCACAGATTTGAGGACAGCCTCAGTAATTTAGCAATACCCTGTTTCAAAATAAAACATAAAAAGAGCTGGGGGTGTAGCTCAAAGGTGGAATTCTCCTAGGTTTAATCCCCAGTACCAAAATGATAATAATAATGAAAGTAAATTTATATAAACAAAGGTTTAAAGATAAACTAAGCTTTCACATTTAGAAGCCATAAAAAGACAACTAAAACCAAAGTAAGTTTTAAAAAGGTAATATTAATAAAAGAATAAAACCAATAAAATAATAAGTAGCAGAGAAACAATAGAAAACATTTAAAAAAATCTCCCTTCAAAGATCAAAAAATTAATAAGTCAAGCTTACCTGATCAAGAAACAACAAATTAT
>PVJS01001586.1:79683-95317 GCA_004027185.1 Glis glis
GAAAACATTTAAAAAAATCTCCCTTCAAAGATCAAAAAATTAATAAGTCAAGCTTACCTGATCAAGAAACAACAAATTATGTGCCGGGCGTGGTGGCGCACGCTTGTAATCCCAGTACTTGGGAGGCGGAGACCAGAGGATCCAGGTTCGTGGCCAGCCTCAGCTCTCTCTCTCTCTCCCTCCCTCTCTCTCTCTCTCTCTGTCTCTCTCTCTCTCTCTCCTTAGTGAGGCCCTCCGCAACTTTGTGAGACCTGGTTTCAAATTAAAGGATAAAAAATAGGGCCGGGGGCGTAGCACAGAGGTAGAACGCCCCTGGGTTCCATCCCTGGTACCGCAAAAAAAAAAAAAAAGAAACAACAAATTACTAATAATGTGACTACAAAAAGAATGCATTATTGGAGATATTACACACATTAAGATATAATAAAAATATGAAAACTTCATAGTGATAAATTTGGCAACTGAAATGAAATGGACACATTTCTTTGAAAAACAAAAATTGCTAAAATTGACACAAAAAGAAATGGAAAATTTGAATAGCTCTATATTTGTCAAAGAAATCAAACTTATAATTTTAAATCTTCCCATAAGGAAAAACCCTCAATTAGATACCGGACTGGAGGTCCCAGATAGTTCAATAAGGCAAGGGAAAGGAGAACGGGGATAAAGGAGTGAAACTCTCTTGGAACATTGTACATAGAAAATAACAAAGAACCTGTGAAAATATTACTGAAACTAGTAGATGGGTTTAGAAAGACCACAGGGGGAAAGGTCAATATTAAAAAATTGTATTTCTATAGATTGGCCATGAACAATTGAAAAATGAAGGTAAAGTAATATACAGTTCACAATAGTATAAAAAGAACTTGAACTATTTTAGAATAAAATTAACAAAATAAGTAAGACCTATACACTGGAAACTACAAAACATGGCTAAGAGAAATTAAAGAAGACTTTAAGTGGAGAGATATACCATGTCCATGGATTGGAAGACTCAATGGTGTCCAGGGGTCAATTTTCTCCAAATTGATCTACAGCGGCAGTGCATTCCCAATCAAAATCCTATCAGGCTTTTTTTTGTAGAAATTGACAAGCTGATCCTAAAGCTTACATAAAAGAGAAAGAGAACCTAGAACAGGGAGATTGATTTACAAAGGTGAGAAGAGTTATACTACTTGATTTCAATACTTCATCTAAAGCTCCATTAATCAGGACAATGTGATATTGGTGTCATTAAGCTGATATTCCATGAAGGCAGATTTCAGGTTTCAGTTTTTGTACTTTCCTAAAATCCAAACTACAGAACTAAATTAATCTTCCCCAGTAATGGTGTGTAGGTGAGAAAAGAGAAAGAGAGAGACTCATTCTTGTGTTATTCACAGTCTTGAGTTGCAACTTAGAGTTTCCCAAGAAGTCACCCATGGCAGGGACTGTATATCATTTTCTTTTCTGTCTCCTTCTTGTCAAAATAAAAACAGCTTTTTCTTTTTATTATTGTTTTGTTATTATTTCAAAATGAATATACATTCATTGTGAAAAAAAACAGATAATACAGAAAAGTGAGGAAAACATTAAATCCAACCTAAATACCACTGATAAAGCAGCCCACGGTGTACATCTTTCTGAATGTTTTCCACATGCACATATACACATATTTTTACTAAAATGGGGGGTATATCATATGTACTATCATGCATTAAAATGGTTCCATTTTAGACGCTTTACATTTTTAAAATTTTTTTTGCGGTACCGGGGATTGAACCCAGGGGCATTCTACCTCTGAGCATCACCCCCAGCCCTATTTTTTATTCTTTATTTTGAAACAGGGTCTCACTAAGTTGCGGAGGGCCTCACTAAGTAGCTGAGGCTGGCCGAGAACCTGTGATCCTCCTGTCTCAGCCTCCCAAGTACTGGGATTACAAGCATGCGCCACCACGCCCGGCTACTTTACATATTTTTAAATTCCTCCGTGTGATCCCACCCACTCAATCTATTCACTGCCATTGAACCTTGTGAACATTACTACTGTTTGCCATGACATATCACACTTTGGGTAACATTCCGGTATCTACTCAGTAATCTTTCAACAAATGTTTATTTGAAGACTTACTATGTGACGGGCTTTTTATGCTTGTCCAGTTGTTTCTTTGGGTATTTTCCTAGATATAAAATGATAATGCTGGGTTAGAGGGTGTATCCACTCAATATTGGCTACACACAGACAGATCATCTTTCAGAAAGACCGTGTTAATTTACAACAGCACCAACGATGTTTAAGAAGTCCCGCTGCTTAACAAGTGTGCCCACCATACGTGACTGCACAGGGCAGCGCCCTAGCAGTGGAGGAAACCTCATGTTCAGCACCCCACCACTGTGGCAGTGCATACTGCTTTCATCTAGCTTACACGGAGGGGCTACAAAGATCATCTTCTGTGTATACTTAGAGTGGTAGTAAGAGGTTTTCCAACCTGCCATTCAGCCATTTAATAGCAACAACAGGCTGCAGGTGGTGGTGCTACACGCTTGTAATCCCAGTACTTGGGAGGCTGAGACAGGAAGATCACAGGTTCAAGGCCAGCCTCAGCAACTTAGCAAGGCCCTCAGCAAGTTAGTAAGACTCTGTTTCAAAACAAAAAATAAAAAGGGCAGGGGGTGTAGCTCAGAGGTAGAATGCCCTTAGGTTCAATCCCCAGTACCACACAAATAAATAAATAAATAAATAAATAAACATATAAAATTATAATGGAAACTACCACTTACTATACTAAGTGCTTTTTCATGCATTATTTTAATTTTATGACAACCCTGCAGTGTTTCACTGACAAGAAACTAAGGCTCAGAGAGGTTGTTAAATAATTGCAGAGGTCACTTAGCTCATCAGAGAGCTGTGATTTAAATACAAGGCATCCCAACTCCCTTACTCCGCCTCCTTCTCTGGCTCCAGGCATGGAGTTTTCGTTTTAACTTGTCTTTCTTTTCCTCATCGCCCTGGCTTTGGGGGTTATGCGTTCTAGAAATATTTATTGAGTACCTTCCAAAGGACCCGGATAGGATAGATTGGGGTCTCAGCCCTCCTGGAGCTTCCAGTCTGCTAGAGGAGACATAATTTAATCCTCTAGTTGTATCAGAGAACTGTGATTAGTTCATCAAGGAAGTGTGCAGGAACCACACGATCTTACAGCAGGGGTTCTGATCTAATCTGGGGTCTGCGAGGGCAGCTCTGAGGAAGTGCTGTTGTGCTGAGATTGTCAGTGGGCATGGGAGGCTCCGTGGAGAAGGGGAAGAGAGCTGACAGAAGGGCAGCATGTGCAAAGGCCCTGAGGCATGCAGAAGGGAGATGTGCTGGAGAAAAGCTAGGAAGGCCAGTGGGTGTCCTTGTGGCACCGAGCCTCGATGGGGCGATGACGAGAGAAGGGTCCCACGGACTAAGAGAAGGCTCTGGAATTTAGCCTTGGAAGATTTTGAGCATTAGTTATCATCTAATGATTGCTTTAAGAACGTCACTTGGGTTGCTGCGTGGAAAACTGATGCAGATTCAGACAGGTCCCGGTTTGTTTTTTCTTAGCTTTCCTCTTTTTACTCTTTCTTTTTTGGTTGGTTTCTTCTCCCTGCTCGGTTTTAACATTCTGGGCCTTGGGCGGAGGAAGTGAGAGGCTACAGATGGCCTGGGTCTTGGAGCAGGGAAGCCAGGGGACCAGCGGCCCCGAAAGCTGTCAATGTCACACAAGTCATCCTTCCAGAGCCGCAGCTCCCTTCCCGGCAGAATGTCAAGCAGCTTGGCACGAGGAGCAGATGCTCCGAGCAGCTCTGAGCTTTGTCAGAACACCGTAAACAAAATGGTCAGGTTTCTGCAGAGATAACCTCCCGGCCTCCCACCCCGCACCTCGCCGTGCCGCGGGCCAGCCGCACACTTCCAGCATCTGTTTTTGGTACTTCCAAGCCCACGGCGTGAGGCTTTGGGATGCTGTGGCTTGAATGCTAAACCGCCTGAATCAGGGCAGGAGCAGGACTCCGAGACCGTCCTCCCTGCACCTGTTCTTGCAGGGAGAGGAAGCCCCAGCTGCAGCCCTGACACTGGTGGAGGCCCCAAGGCCAGAGAGAACCTGCCCAGAGGAATCCTGTGCATCCCAGTCCCCCGGGGTACAGGGAGGCTGGGAGTGGCTGGGTGCTAGGCAGGCCCAGTAGGGAGGACGTGGACTCCACCATGGCAGGGCCTGCTGGCGGCTGCAGAGAGCTTGCAGCATCTGTACACACCTCTCAGCCCATTGGATGCTTTTATTCCTGCAAATGTCGGTGAGGTGCTTGACCTTAAAATTTATATATATATAAATTTTTTATATATATATAATATATATTTTGTAATATATATATTTGTAATATATAGATATATTGTAATATATCTATATATTACAAAAACTAGCACCCATGGTCTTCTCAGTCTGGTGCATAGCCACACCTCTTGCTCACCTGGCCCCATGCTGGTTTCCTCCACCCAGACTGGCTCTCCAGGCAGCCAGAGCCCCCGTTTTTCTGGACTGAGCTCATCAGGGAAGAGACACTGAAGAAGTCATAAGTCAGCTTCCCTCAACCCTTGGACGGAAGGCAGAGCCCCCTGTTTACATGCCAAGCCCTTCTTGTCCCCAGCTCCAGATCCCCAGAGTTGGCAACAGTCTCTGGCTTGCAGAAGGGGTTTCTGTAGAAACAGCCCAGCTCTGGAGGCCTGCTGCCGGGCGCGATGGTGGCAGGACACTGTGGTGGCCTCGGGGCGCCACATGGGTGTCATGTAGAGCAAGGGCAGCTCTTCTTGGGGACATAGCGGTATGACTGCAGTGTGGCGGGGGTTTGCAGTAGCCACTCTGGTAATTGCTTTGTAATTGACTACGTCACCTTCTTTCTGTTTAATAATAGCACGAATAAAACCAACCCACATGAGGCGGGATTGCAACTCAAATCCCATCGGCGATAGCTGCCCATTTTTCATTTAGCATGTAAAGGCAGTTTCTATGTAAATTATTTCAGAAGGTTCTCCGTGGACTAACGACATTAGCGTGTGGATGGATGGAAATTGTCCTAGTAATTGATACTACAATGGTGTGGTGCGTCTTGGAGAAAGAAATTGGCACTGTAACTCGTACACTTTTTCCCCCTCATTATTATTAAAGCCAGATTAGAAGAGAACTGCTGAAGAGCAGAAAACAAATATTTTGTTAACAAGAATCCGAAATGTGAGACATTTGTTTTGACTTAAAAAGCCAAATTCTTTACAAACCCAGAATGAACGATTCCATTGATGAACTTTCTGCAAGAAAATGATTAGTGCTGGCGAAATGAAGACAATCTGTCTTCATTCACTCAATCCGTTTGCTCTTCACCTGAACACATGGTGGTCCCAATCTGTCCCCTCCCCATGCTGGCAGCAGAAACTAGATTAAAGACATTAGTTCAGTTTTAAAAACACAGACTTGTAACTTTATTTTTCCTTTATAACTAGGCAGAATATTAATCTCGCAAACCAATTCAAGAATCTCTTTAAAAAATGGCCTCTGGGCCTCAAGGTTACGGGTATATATTTAATAAATTGAGGTGCGTTGCAGTTAATATGTCAAAAGCCTGGTCTGCCACATGGAGAGAATCCTTGCAGCAGAAACGAGAGTAAAAAACCTTATTCCCGGGTAGGTAAATGTCCTGAAAAATTGGATCCCATCCCCTGGAACACGAATCCCTTGTGAATTAAATATTCAGGCGAAGAGGAGTCAAAGCCGCAAAATAGGAAAACAATCAAAACATGAAAACGAGTGTGTTCTTAAATGAAAGAATTAATCATGCTAAATTAGAAAAAGTATTAAAATAGTTTTAGATTAATGCAGACTGTGAATATCAATATAATTGCCGCAGCTTAATTTGGCATAAAAAGCATCTAATGAAATATTTTAATATCACTGTCCATTCAATTTACCAGCTTGAATTTCATGGGGTATTAAGTGGTTTTTAAATTATCATTACAAAATCTTCCAAATCCATGTTTTTTTTTTTTCTTTTTGGTTGTTGTTTATGGAAAGAGAAAGAAAGCAATATGTGGGAGTTCGTGTGTGTGATTAATGAGTCTAAATCCTAATTCCTACTTTGTGGAGCAGGTGAGAACTGGTCTCTCATTCTTGCAAGTTGTGCTAGGAACCAGCATCGCTCCCCCTGGGGCCTTTGTCTCCCGGGTCCAGGGCTCTGTGTTACATCCAGAGAAAGGCTCAGCTGCTCCCAGGAGGGTGGAGGGACCAAGAGGAGCCTCGGCCATTCAGTACCGTCCTTCATTTCACTATCAAGGGAAATGATTTCTCTACCTTTCCACAGAAGTGCTTAAAGGAGGCTCATTCCTTGTGGATTTTCTGATTCATAGATGGTGATAAACACACCCAGCAAGCCAGAGAGGGGCCCCACATGGAAATTGTCTAAGCCTGCCTTTCCCGGGGTCCTGCACCCCAGTGCCCTGTGTATCCTTCATGGCCCGTGCCGCGTTCTCCAGGAGCGGAGACTGGTCTACATACCCTATCTGTTCTAGCCCCTGTGCCTACATCCAGCCTTCTCTGTCTTCCATAAAACCTCCTTTTTTTTTCTTGTAGTACTAGGAATTGAACCCAGTGACATTCTACCTCTGAGCTACACCCCCAACCCTATTTTATTTTTTATTTTGAAACAGGGTCTTACTAAGTTGCGGAGGGCCTCACTAAGTTACCGAGGCTGGCCGCGAACCTGTGATCCTCCTGTCTCAGCCTCTCAAATGCTGGGATTCAAGCGTGCGCCATCATGCCTGGCTCATAAAACCTCCTTCTCCTTCCCCGTACCTCTTGCCTTGCTGATAAATGCGCCAGATCCAGAAGAACACAGCGCGGGCCGCAGCGCACAGCACTCCCACCGTGCCCAGCCCGGTGGGTGCTTCGCTCCTTGTCTGAGCTAAAGTCCTCGGAGCCTTTGATCACAGCCCATGTCGCCCTCCTTGAAACTCCTTTCCCTGGGTGTCTCTACCCAGAAATCTGGGTCTAGGCGACCTCTCGCCACTCGCGGGCCTGCGGCTCTAGATGGGCTCCATTTGAAGGTGCATAAAGAAGGGGTGCTAAGCTGGAAGAGGGGGTTCTTGGGGGAGGGGTGCAGTGAGCAGGGGGCCTGGCTGGGAGGTCAGGGGCAATGCAGTTGTCAGCATTTGGATGACACGGGGTGGGGGGCACAGAGGGGCTTAGATTTGTTGTTGCTTGGGGCCATCAGGAACAATTGTGTTTTTTGAGGACAAAAATATGACAAAATATCCAAAAGGTTTATGTATGGTGATGCTCACTGAGTCAGTGTTGATAAGGGTGGGAGCCTGGAGCAGCCTCACCATGCAATAGTAAAGAACTGGTTAAATAAATCACGGTGCTCTACAAATATTTGTTGAATGATTATGTAAGAGAGCATAAAGAATAGAAAAGGAAAAGGACCCTCTCTGAGCCTATCCGCCGAGCCCCTGCCCTTGCCGCTGGGGTTTCATGAGCCCCTTCCCAGCCTGCAGACATATGTCACTCTGTGCCCTACACCTCCCCACCCCCAGCCATGTGACATCACCTGTGTGCTTCTGCTGCGTCCTGTGCTCCGATTTCTGCTCTTCCATGAGATTTAGGTGAGCCAGTCACAGAGCCAGTCCTTAGATCAGCCCTGGCACTAGAAGCACAATTTCTGTCTTTGCTGCTATTACTGTCATCTATAAAGCAGGGATGGTAGTGAGAAACGTGTGAGTTAATCCGGAGCAAGATGCCTGCAAGTGAGCGGGACCGAGAGTGTAAGCCCTCCATGCATGCTGGCTCATGTTGGAGTCCCTGCTGCCACATCCTGCGCCACAGGCTTTTTCCTTCCCTGCACTTACTCCTTTGGTTCCCACTCACCACAGGGCCTTTGCACATCCTCTGCTTCTGCCCAGAACACTTCCCTCTCCTCTTCACCTGGTTAACGTACTCTTCATGCCTTAGCACACTTCCTGGCCCCGCTGATGGGGCTGCATCTCCTGGCATCGGGTTGTCCCTCTTGGGAATACCACAGAACTCGAGCAAGGAGGGGTGGCGTGGTGAGCAGGGCTCCGAGCTGTCTAGTCCTATATGGGGAGGAGCTGCCACTCATGTGGCCCTCTTGGAAAACCATTGCTTCCGTAGGGCCCTCCTGCAGGGTCGTTGGTAGCCCTTGGTGGCTGGCCAGAGCTCCTTTGGCCAGGTGGCCCCAAGGGCTGTGTGTCCCAGAGAAAGGACATGTTCAGTAGCTCACTTCCACGCACCCCTGCCTGTCACCAAGCGGATGAGTGCGTGGGCAGAGCCTGTCCCCTGCTGTTTCCTTTGAGTTTGAGAGAGGACGGAGCGAATCCTTGCCAGGTAGCTGAGTCCAGAGGGGAAGGTGCTGGAGCCGCCTTCCAGCCGGTCCACCTTCATGTTGCAACCCATGGTGGGTTTGGGAAGCGGTAACTGCAGGTGACCTTGGCCATAGCGTCGCCCTGTGGGAGCATGCTAGCCCATGGTGGGATGGACCTGTGCCCTAGGATCATGGGTGGCTCTCGGGGGAGCCACCAGTGCCTCGTCTGCCTGAGGGCAGTGCCCCTGGACAGATGCACAAAGGCTGTCCTTCCGTCCTGTCTTCCTGAAATACAGACCACAGATGCTGTGGTTTACAAAGAGCTGAGTAATTTTATTTTAGTGGAACTGGGGATTGAACCCAGGGACATTCTACTTCTGAGCTACGCCCCAGCCCTTTTTATTTTTGTTTTGAAACAAGGTCTCACTATGTTGCTGAGAGTCTCGCTATGTTGCTGAGGCTGACCTCGAACCCGTGATCCTCCTATCTCAGCCTCCCAAGTACTGGGATCACAGGTGTGCACCACTGTGCCTGGGTGTGCCACAGGCTTTAAAGCCACCAGGGCAGTGATTGAAGATCTGGGGGCTCCCAGGGTGTTGGAAGATGATCCTGAGGGGTCTATAGCTGTTAGTAGCATCCTCTGTGACGAGGTGCACCTGTGGGTGAGGCAGCTCCTTGGGCTGGAATTCCCGCCATTGCCGTCATCACGAGAAGTGCCGATGGGTTGTCCTGAGACATGACAGACATCAGTGGTTACATTTCTCTACAAGGGCGGCAGACATTTGGAGCCACTGGGCTACAACACTGGGTCTCATGTCCCAAAGAATATTAGGCTCAGACTGTGAAGGGGCTTAAATGACTCCAAATCCTCCTGCCTGCTGGTGAGTAAGTTAGAGATTTGGGCGGCTGCTGAGGCTGTATGGAAAGAGACTAGGCCTCAGGGAAACCCCAGCTCTACATTTACACGCAGTGAGCCCTCAGCCGAGCTAACTCCCTACCCGGGCCTCGGAACTCCAGCTCGTGTGTGTAGCATTCGGCTCTGTGCCTTTCACAGAATTGGCCCTCAATACATAGAAGCGGAGCGACTGCACCATAGTTTCAAAATTTTTGCAACGATTGCTGTGAGATTCACTTACTTTCTCAGTCTAAATTAGTCTGAGTTGAGCTAGCCGATATGGTTCTGTCCAGAGGAACCGCAACTTTTGGGGTGAGGTTAGGGAAGAAGAGAGCACGGAGTTACTGTTATCAGGAAACACCCGGCAAAGAGAAAGAGCTCCTGGCGGAGGGAGGCGCTGCAACAGAGTTAAGCACTCAGGAGCAGCACTGGCGTGGACAGAGAGAAAAAGCGGGGTGAATGGCTCTAGGGGGAGCACCCCCCCTCCTCCAGCACTGCCAGCATGACTCAGGTTAATATGCTCATCACTGCTGACTTGTCGTAGGACTCAAATCAGCCAATGGGACAGACATGGGGCATTAGTGGTCTCAGGGGGAAGACCTCTGAGCAGGGTGGCCCCAAGGGATTTCTAACTCACGGGCCCGGAACTGCTCTTGGGGCTAAGCTGGGCTATCTGTGACCAGGCCACTCAGTCTTCCTCCGTTCTCTCCTTTGTCATTGTATAGACTGTCTCCTGAAATTGCTCTTGTATGGATATTCAGAGTTGATAAAATTAAATCATGAAGCCAGATGTGGTGGTACACACCTGTAGTCCCAGTACTTGGGAGGCTGGGACAAGAGGATCCCGGGTTTGAGGCTATCTTTAGCAACTTAGCAAGGTCCTCAGAAACTTAGTGAGACGCTATTTAAGAAAAAAAAAAGGGCTGGGTGTGTAACTCAAAGGTAGAGCGTCCCCTGGGTTCAATCCCCAGTACCACCACCAAAAAGAAGTTAAATAATGAAGGTTGTAATATCATCAGTGGATAAATCCATTGTAATGGATTTACTGGATGGTAACCTAGGCAGGTGTGTGTGGCTGGAGGAGTAGGTCACTGGGGGTGTGGCCTTGGGGACTGTGCTTGCGTCTTTGAATCCCCTTGCTTGCTTTCATTTGCTTCTGGCCTATATGATGTGAGAGCAAAGCTCTTGCTTTTCCCTCTCTCTCTCGTTCCGCTCCCTGTGACATGCCCTGAGCTCTGCACTCTTCACCTGACCTAACAGGGACTGAGACTCTGAAATTTCCAGAACTATGAACAAATAAATCTTTCTTCATCTCAATTGTTGTGGTCAGGTCTTTCAGGTCACAGCACTGAGAATGTGACCGAAACAATCATCGTAGCTAATACTTTTACATCTGGTATTGGTCAGACTAGGCTAGGCCATGCCTTGGTAACATATAAACCCGGAAATGCCAGTGGCTTAGTACATTCAATTGTATTTCTCACTCATGTTGCAACCTGGTAGGGGTGGATCCCCCCAGAGTGGCTGTCCCCAGGCAGTGACTCAGGGATTCCAGCTCTTCCCTTTTATGGCTCCACATCTTGGAGTCTTTATTTCTCAGTCCTGACAATAGGGAGGAGAGTTGAAGGTGTTGTAGGGCTAGACCTGAAAGTTGCATATACCACCTGCCACTCTCACCCTCATTTCATTGGCTGGAATCCAGTCTAGCCAGTCTAGCTGCAAGAGAGGCTGGGAAATGTAGTCTTTGGCCAGTCTAGCTGCAAGGGAGGCTGGGAAATGTAGTCTGTTTTGGTCTAGGAAGAGTAAATGACATTGGTGAACCTCAAGCCAGACTCTGCCGTGAGTATATTGGCTCACTTAATTTTTTTGAGAACCACTTGGACTAGAGTCCATGGTTTTCCCTATTAGACCTGAGAAACATGGAGTGCAGAGAGGCCACCTGACTTTCCCCATAAGGGTGGTATCAGGATTTGGGAGCAAAATGGGTCTGGACTCTGAAGTCCATGAGGAACATTTTGTACACCAGGCCCCGCAGGGGGTTACAGGAACACACCACACGGTTCACCCCAGGCCCAGAGCTTCATGTCCAGTACGGGTTCCTAACAGGAAGGGCTTGCTTTTGGTCCCCAGAGCACTTTTCCTCAATTTTACTTTGCATTATGGTTATTTAGTCTCTCCTCAACTGGATGCTAAGCTCCAGAATCAATGTCGAAGGCTCATCCCTGCATCATCACAACCTAAAAGATACTTAGTGAACCCCGGTTGAATGGCACAACCTCAAGGCAGCTGTCACGTTGGGAGAGAGTCAGGGGTCATGGCACAGAAAAGCAGAGGCTGCAGGCGACTTCCCGGAGGAAGGGCCAGGTGCAAGCACAGGAAGGCTGAGGGCGAGTCAAGGGTGGAGAAGGAGAATTTGGTTAATTGTGTTACAAGCCGCAGAAGCATGCAGGGGAAGAAGATGGGGAGAGGAGTAGAAGCCAGAGCGCCAGGGGGCGTGGAGAGGGGGGTGAGAGACCGCCCGCTCTCATAAGACATTTGGTGTTCGTAGGAGAGATGGTGGTGAAGTCGAAGTCAGGGCAGGCTGGGAGGTTCTGTGTGTCTCCCGGCATAGGGAGGGGCGATGTCTTGGAGGGGCGAGAGTGCAGGGCACAGGGAGAAGTTGGCTTAGAGATGAGTCTCGGGATGAAGGGAGGCGAGAGGTTGAGATAACAGGGAGAAGGCTGGCCTCGGAGAGGAAGGACGCCCCTCTCCTCTGAGGCAGGTGAGAAAGAGGATTGGCGGCTGTTTCCTCATCTATAAAGCAGGGTGCTCCTACGTGTAGCCCTAGCTGCACAGGGATTGTGGGTACATCAGGTTGTATAGTGTTCCCCCAAAGTCATGTTCATCCAGAGCCTCACGGTATAATCTCATTGGACATACAGTCTTTGCAAATCTAATCAATCAAATCAAACTGAAGCTATACAGATTAGGGTGACCTTAGTCTAAGGACTGGTGATCTTATAAGAAGAGGGATATTTGGACATAGATACCCAGACACAGAGAGACTACATGTAACTGGGACAGATGGGCACAAAGACTGGCAGAGACAGGAGTGGGGACAGGCCTGGAGCAGAGCATCTCTGCAGAGCTTTGCTCACAGGGAGGATGCCACCCTGGTAGGGAGAACCGGGCTGGGGAGTGAGCTCGACCCATTGGTGCCAACAGTAATTTTTACAACAGCAGTGGGCCTCTCTGAACCTCAGTCTCTTCATCTGAAATGGAATTTCAATGCACAACTCCTAGGAGTCGTTCAGAGATGGTGTATGCTAAGCCGTCGATTGACCATGCCTCTGCGTGCATCCTTCCCACCCTGCCTAACAAATAGCTCATCTTCCAGACCCAAGCTGTTTCTTAGCAATGACTCAGCTGTGGCTGGAAGGACGTCGTCTGGGGTTACTTCAGCCGTCCCAGCTCTGGTGGGTGATAACCCAGCTGCAGTTTGCATTGGGTGCATAATCAATTGCATACATTGCAAAAATTGCATTTATGATTTTACTTTTCTTTGCTGGCAGAAGAGTATAGGCAGAGAGTTTAGCCTCCAAGTGGGTGGCCGGGGTGGACAGGACATTCAACCTGGTCTGTCCCCCTGACGGCACTGCCCCCAGATGGTGTGTGCTGTCGCCCACAGTTGGCTTCTCAGCTGGAACTCCAGGGGCTCCTTCCTCTTTCCAGCAACTGTCTGGAAGCAGGAGGTGGTGCAGGGAAGGAAGCAGATGCCACGATGCCAGCTCCCCACTGTGTTGACGGGCTCTATAAGTGGCCACAGCAGAGAGCACTGTCCGAGGGTGCGCATGCCCGTCTTGAAGCCGGCCTGCGCTTTGTGGGGAGGGAGGATGCACAGCGCAAACCTACCCTGACGTTTATATTGAATATTTTAGTTTGCAGAAATGCAAAATTAAATATACTTTCCACCTACACTATGAAAAATCCATTTATAGAAACCAAATCAAATTGGCGATCTAAGGACTGGTGGCCAGAAATGAAATATTTTAAAAACAAAATATATGGAGATTGAATTGCTGAAGCGGTGGCTTGTTCTGAGACTTCCGGGGCGTGGGCTGGAGGGGAGGCCTATTGGAGGGAGCCTTCTCTGGGGATCAATTTAGAAGCGCCCTGTCGTCCTACAGTCTCACCAGGAAAAAGAGTTCTTTGAAAGAACTTATTTAGCAGGCAGAGCCAATCTTCTGTGTTTTCTGGAAGCCACCTTGTATTTCAGCTTCAGTGGACAGTGGACGTGAGTCTCTTGTGGATCTTCATGGAAATTGCTAGAACCCCCTGGAGAGGCTGGATGCTGCATTAAAACCACCTAACCTTAGCTCCTGCTCCCCCAGCCTGGCCATTCATCCCCAAGACTTAATTACTTTCTGAAAGGTGACACAGACGCGGACTGCTTTTTTTCTTAGAGATGTTGGCCCAGATGCTCAGTGCCGACCTCTCCGTACTCAGCAGCAAGAATCTCAAACTCAGCTCTGCCTTAAATTTCTGAATTGATCCCTGATCGAATTCTTCCTGCAGAAACCTCTTCCCAGCCCTTTACAAATGACAGAGGGCAGCACCCCACCCCCGGAATCTTGCCACCCCAGTGCATGTATTTGTATGTCGTTCTGTGCACTGACAACTCAGATTGCTCAGCCCTTTCATCCAGGGCGTCCATGTGAACTAGGTCGGCCTTTGGGAAGCCTGCTAATCCAAAGCCTCCTCCGGCCTGGCTGTCCCCTTTAGGAAGCTGGCAGGGGAAGTCCCGCAGAGCGGTTGCCCGGCCCCAGCAGGGGCACCACCTCCCATTTCGCATTAGGCAGACAGGAAGTGATCTCTTGGGAGGCAGATCCCCCATTCTCCCAGGGATGGCAGGGAGGAGCTACCCTTAGGAGCAGGGAGCTCTCTGCAGGATGCACAACTCCCTGCTGGGTCGCTGGGAGTTCCAAAACCCAGGCTAATTTCCATGGTAATTTTCCTGCTGCCTCCCAGGGAGACCCGCTGCTTCCCAGTAGAGAAAGAGAGAGAGAAGGGGTTGGGTTTTCCTTGCTGGGAGGGATTGGGCTGGCAAAGATGGGAACACCACTCGTCCTAGCCACCAGAGACCCCCTCTCCTATGGCAGCGAGGGCTGACCTAGTGTGGGGGGCAGGAGAGCAGCCCCAGAGTCCTTCCCTCCCGCACCTGGACTCCTCGCGGGGCTGGCGTTTCCCTGGGCACGGCCTGTTCAGTCATTTCTCAGTGAAATCAAGAGGCGCCATGAGCCCACTTCGGCGCATCCGCAAGCCCGGATTGTCCCGCTCGCTCTCCTGGTTTTGTCCGTCATCTGCCGGGAAATGTATTTATTACCTGCCGGTTTTCATATTGGGTGGTCTGTTTTCATCCGCTATAAATGAAATGCTAGGTATGTCCATAAGACTGGGTGGACATAGACCGTATACTTAGGACTCTGCGGGGAAGTCTAATGCTGCAAGTTCTTGGGGTTCCTGGGGGTGCGGACAAGGAGTCTCTTCATGGCTCTTGTGAAGGCGCTGCCGCCTCCCCATGACTGCCCAGGGTGGGGTGGCCAGCTCTGTTTGGCCCTCACCTTCCTCCCCAAACCCCCAAGCCCCTCTCTGGGGCTGCTTTGGAGCCTGTGGGAAGATTGTGTAGTAATGAGCACCTGGCTATTGTAATCCTTTCCCTGCCCCAGGCTAGCAGCCTCGCATCCCCACTTGCTAAAGCCTACCTCAGAAAAACAGGCGACGCCCCATGCCCAGAGAGCCCCAGGCTTCCCTTGGTCCTGCCCCAAGGGCATCAGTTACTCCTGGTGCCTACGGAAGAAGGTCACCCCAGAACACACTGCCCTAGAAGTACAGGCGGCTGGGGTGCCCAGGGCGGGAGAGGAAGGCTCAAAGCAGTGGGAGGCTCCCTCCCTCCGTGGGGTTTAGGGACCAGCCAGGGCACAGCCCCTGGGGACTTAGGCTGTTGAACACTTGCTGAGGGTCAGGATTGGGTAGCTCCGTGCAGAGAGACATCCGATGGCTCTGCAGAGATGTGCTGTCACCTTGGGAGAAAGGTGGCTTCGCTGGCGGCTGGACTGCGTCTGATGGAAGGTGTCCACAGGTGACGGAGAGGGGCAGAGCAGCAGGGCCCAGGGCACAGGTGGCCTCAAATCTGCAATCCTCCTGTCTCAGCCTCCCAAGTACTGGGATTATAGGCATGCAACACCACATGCAGCTTAAACTTCCATTCTTTTTTAAAAAATTATTTATTTGTTTTTATTTATGTATTTATTTATTTTGGTACTGGGAATTGGACCCAGGGCCATTTTACCTCTGAGCTACACCCCCAGCCCTTTCTTTAGTTTTTTTTTTTTTTTTTTT
>PVJS01001587.1:0-32598 GCA_004027185.1 Glis glis
GGCTGTCTGCGAACCTGGCTCCTATTACTTTTTAAAAATGGCTTTATTGATAGCTGGGCATGGTGGCACACGCTTGTAATCTCAGTATTTGGGAAGCTGAGACAGGAGGTTCGCAGGTTAGAGGATAGTCTCAGCAAGTAGTGAGATTCTCATCAACCTAGCAAGACCTTGTTTCCAAATAAAAATAAAATAGGGCTGGGGGTGTAGCTCAGAGGTTAGAATGCTTCTGGGTTCAATACCCGGTGCCCCCCCCCCACACACACAATGGCTTTATTGAGCCGGGCATGGTGGCGCACGCTTGTAATCCCAGTACTTGGGAAGCTGAGACAGGAGGATCGCAGGTTCGCGGCCAGCCTCAGCAACTTGTGAGCCCCTCCACAACTTAGTGAGACCCTGTTTCAAAATAAAGAATAAAATAGGACTGGGGGTATAGCTCGGAAGTAGAATCCCCCTGGATTCCATCCCCAGTACCACACACAAAAAAAGGCTGTATTGGAGTACAATTAATATACCATAAAATCCACTCATTATAAATGTTCAGGGATTCTTAATATTTTTTTGTCATACTGGGGATTGAAACCAGGGGCATTCTACCTCTGAGCTATATCCTCAGCCCTATTTTATTTTTATTTTGAAACAGGGTCTCACTAGGTTGATGAGAGTTTCACTACTTGCTGAGGCTGTCCTTGAACCTGTGATCCTCCTATCTCAACCTCCCAAGTACTGGGATTACGAGCATGCACCACTACACCCGACTTTATTTTTTATTTTGAAACAGGGTCTCACTAAGTTGCTCAGGGCCTGGCTAACTTGCTGAGAATGGCTACAAACCTGCGATTCTCCTGTCTCAGCCTCCCAAGCACTGGGCTTATAGGTGTACACCACCACGCGCGACGATTCTTAATAAATTTATACAATTATTTAACTGTTAGTATAGTCCTGTTTTAGGAGACTTTCATCACCCAAAGTTCTAGAACGGTTTTCAGGTTCTTTGAAGTTAGTCCTCACTCCCACCTCCAGGCAAACATTGATTTGCTTTCTCTCTGGAGATTTACCATTTTAAGATTTTTCATCTAAGGGGAACCATGTGAATGATCTCTTGTCTGGCGTCTTTCACTTACATAGTGTTTTTAAGGTTCCATCCATGTAGCATCGTGTGCCAGTTTATTTCATTGCTGTTTATCCATCCCTGGACATTTGAATTGCTTCCAGCACTATGGATAATGCTGTGAATTTTTGCATGCAGGTCTTTTTCTGTGGATGTATTTCTTCTGGGTAGGTCCCTAGGAGTGCAGTAGGTGTATGTGGGATTGTATAAGAAACTGTCATACTCTTCCAAAATGGCTGCATTACTTCACCTTCCTAACAAGGATTTGTGACACTCCCGGCTTCTCCACCCTGGTGCCGGCGCTTGTCCTTCATTGCCTTTTGACCTGTTATCCTGGTGGATGTTGTGGGGTTCTTCTGAGTGAAGGACTTCCTGATGAAGTGATTTGGTAGTTGAAGAAAACCTGCTAGGTCCGTGGGGATCAGGGGACTTGGGGGAGGGTCCTTCAAGGAAGAGAACCTGGTGTTGGCCAGAAACGAATTTGAACCCTGTGCAGGCTTTCAGGAATTTCTTAAGTTGGGGTATAATTTACAGACAGTGGCATACTGTGATCACACAGGTACCATTCAGTTAGTTTCTATGAATGCATATCAGCATAACAATTCCATCATCCCAGAAGTTTGTGTCCCTTCCCAGAGTGTCCCCCCAGAAGCACCCACTAGTGACTTCTCAGTGTGCATTTTTTTGTGTATACCCTGATGTTTAAAACGAATTTGATTGTAGATGAACCATGCCACAGTGTAAGATACACACACACACACACACACACACACACACATGTATATGTATGTACGTGTGTGTGTGTGTGTGTGTGTGTGTACATGTATATATGCACACCTCTAATGGCAACTCCTCGGGAGGCTGAGGCTGGGAGATCCTGAGTTCAAGGCCAGCCCGGGCAACTCAGCCAGACACTGTCTCAAAATAAAAACTAAAAAGGGTTGGGGCTGTAGCTCGGTGGTAGAGTACCCTGGTTTCAATCCCTAGGACCGCGATAAATAAGTAAACGAAAGCTCCTAATCGCCCCTGCCTGGAAGCCGCCCCTGCGGGAGTCTTCGCGCGTCCTTCTGGGGACATCCCTCTCCTCCGTCCCGGGGCTGGACCCGGCCCGCTCCGCGCCAGCCCCGAGCCGGAGCGCCGAGCCCGAGCGATCGGCCGCCATCTGCGCGCGATTGAGCGGCCTGCGCCCGCCCCGAGTGGAGTGCAGCGGCGCCGCCCGGTCGCGGGAGGCAGGAGGGAGGAGGCCGCTGCGCCGGGCATGGGGCCGCCGGCCGCGCGCCTGTGAGGCCCGGCGTTCATGGTGAGTCGGCGGGCGTGTGCCAGTGTGTGTGTGTCCGCGTGTGTCCGCCCGCCCTGTGCAGCCTGCGCACATCGCATGCATGTGCGCACCCACGGGCCGAGCTGCTCGGGGACGGGCGCGGCGCCCCGTGCCTGGCACTCTTTGTGTCTGTTCCGCACATCTTCCCGGCCGTGCGAGACAGCGCGTCCTCCCAGTCCTCATTCTTGCCACCCCAGGGCCATTGCACTGGTTCCAGAGCAGGTCAGTCCAGGCCTCCTAGAGGCGGAGCGGCCTGGCTGGGGCTGGGGGAGGCCGGTGGAGATGAGGCTGCACCTGCGTGCTCCAGGGCCCAGCGAGCAGCGGGGTCCTGACTGCCAGGGTGACCTGGCTTCCTAGAACCCGGGTCTGCTTTAGGACCTTGCACTCTCCAGGACACATATTAACTTTTGTGTTTTTGATGCTTAGTTAGAAATGTGGCGACTAGAAAAGGCCTCCTGAGTGTTGCTTCCCCAAGTGCCATCCTTCTGGGTAACTTAGAGAACGCTCTGTGGCCGGAGGTGGATGAAAGGACCTGCGCAGGGAGCCGCTGCTCCCGTGGTCTGAGGAGCCGAACCTGCAGTGTGGTCCAGGCACAGTGCTCACCAGCACCTGCACAACCTGCACAGGCCACTCTTCTCCCACGGTGGCAGGAGAGCTCTGAGACCTGAGAACATGCCCCTTTCTCCCAGTTGCTTGTTAAAACGGCAATGTGAACCCAGCCGTGGTGTGCCGGCTGCTTCTGTCTCATTTGGTCTTTACCACAATGTTAGGTACCCCTTCTAGAGAAATATTTTGAAAAGTAATTTTATAGTAATACATAACAGCCACACTCCTGTCATTTTTCTGGGTGCCTGCTGTGGCTGCATGTCTTACGCTTACTCATTGTCATTTAGTCTTCACATTTAGTACAGGAGGAAACAGGCGTAGGGGACAGACAGTGCTCCAGGTGGCTCTGCTGGTGGGGATGTTCAGCCCCAGCACCGGCCCTGCCTGGTCCTCACCCTGAGCAGATGTGGTGGCTGTGTGGTCTCTGACATTTGTTCAAGTCTGTCTTTTAAGGTACTACGTGGTTGGCCTGCCCGTAGGGGGCTTTATTCTGGACATGCCCTCCTGAAGCCCCTCCAGGTTATGTTAACAGGTTGGTCTTGACACTGTAGATAGCGAAGTCAGAGTCATGAGTATGGTTCTGATTAACGGCTCTTTCTCCTTCTCGCTAAAATAGATTTCCAGGAAGCCATGGGTTTCTCCTGGCCCGATTGTTGGTGTCATTGGCTATCTTTGTAGCACTCTTCCAATTCTGTAAGTAGCATTGACAACCCCTCTCTTCTTTTTACCTGGAAGATTTTCTTTTAATCATTTGAGAATCCTGGTCTTTTCTTCTCCCTCTTAACATGAATGTCTGTTGAGGCAGGCTTTTCTCCGTCTTTTTAACTGACCAATTTTTAGTGTAATTCAGTCTGGTGCCCTTTCCCTACCCCTCAGCCCCCGGGCTGCTCCTGCAGGTTAGATCCACCCTGCCCCTCGGTGCGGCAGTGGTCTCCCCATATGCACACTCTGCTTTTGGTCCTGCACCAAGCCTGGCTCTTGCCCGTCCTGGGCTTGTCCTGCCAACCCTGGGTAGCTGCTTGTCGAGACCATTAGCCGTGGAGCAGAACAACTTTGCCTCAGCCCCATTCCCTGTTTAAAATGTCCCTGCTGACCTGAAAATCAGCTGGCTCCTGGGTGCCCTTTGTGCGTGTTCTATCAGAGCACCTCTTCTTGTCGCTTCTGGCCCAGACCTTTCCTGTCTGTGCTCAAATGGCACCCATTATGGGATGCTTTCCATGGTTCCCCATGGCCTCCCACCACCTGTTGCTCTCCCTTCCTGCAGTGCTCAGGTTCTCCCCAGCCGTAGCTTCTGCCTGCACCTTAATGCGCCTGCACAGTGAGCCCTGCAAGGCTGGGGACGGAGGGTCTCCTACAGAGCCGGGACCTGCCTGGCCTCTTCATGGATGAGCTTCCTCTTTTCTATGTGGTCCCTTTCCCTCTTCCTCCTGCCTGAGGCTGAGGCCCTGCTCAGGTATCTTGGCCCCCTTTGTTTCCTTCCCTGAACCTGTGCTGGGTCATCAGACCACACCCCACAGCTTCACCCCTGGTCAGGAGTAGCGTGTTCTGTGTGCGCTGGTGTGGTCTTGTCTTCCCCAACAGGATTCATTCCACACGACTCAGCACACAGATATTTGAAATGACCCCCAGTCAGACAATTTGAGACTCAGCACACAGATATAAGTACGTGTAGAACTGAAGCAAGCTGCCCTTACTGTATACACCCTATTTTTATTGTTTCATCGTCATCATCGTCATTGTTGTCATCATCATCATCATCATCATCATTGGTACTGGGGATTGAACCCAGGGGCATTCTACCTCCGAGCGACACCCCCAGCCCTATTTTATTTTGAAAAAGGCTTTCACTGATTTGCAGAGGGCCTCACTAAGTTGCCAAGGCTGGCCTTAAACTTGCCATCCTCCTGACTCGGCCTTCCAAGTACTGGGATTACATGCGTGCACCACCATACCTGGCTTATTGCTTCATTTGTAAAAAATGCTGTCGTGACCAATTAAACTGAATTGCAGTAGGACTTGGAAGAATCCTGTTCTGAATTCCCCTCTGCAGTTGTCCAGGGCGGTCTGAGCAGCAGTTGCTTGGATAGGTGATTTGTTTTCCTGAGTACAGCCTGCAGGGCTTTTAATGAGCCCAGCAATGAAGAGCGTTGTTACTTGGTTTAAGCCAAGCGACTTCCTAGGTTGGTCCCGTGCAGAAACTTTGCAGTTGTAAGTTGGACTGAAGCAGGGACTCCACTGTCTGACTGGCACCCAGAAAAGGCTCAGTTCCCTAGCGGGCCGCCAGCCCACTGTGTTATCCTGTTAACCATCATGCTCCTCATAGTTGCTGCCATTTAGAGCGAGGAGGCTGCGGCTCAGAGACAGTCCAGATGCCTCTCTGAGGTTAGAGACAGGAGTTAGAACTCAGTCTCTTGCTTCCCAAGCCCGAGTGCCTGCTGCACGATGTGCTGACCCTAACACTAACTTCCCACCACCAAGCGCGGTTTTCCCAGGGCCGTGATCCCTACGTAGTGTGAGTGTCCTTTTGTTCCTGGAGTTGGTCTGTGTGGCTTGGAAGGTGAGCTTACTGTGGGCCCCCGTAGGTGGCCATGGGAAAAGGAGAGTCAGGTTTGGAGCAGGTCCTGTGACCATTCCCAGCACTGTTTGTACTTGGGAAGGCCGCCTGGGGCTCTGAAGAGGCCCTGCCTGGGATTTCAAGTATGGACAGGCCAGGCCTCCTCTGCTACTTTAACCATGTGTCATTCTGCGTGATTAAACGTACACATGTGACCCTGCGTCCTCACTAACCATGCACTTAATTCAGTATTATAGGTTTCTGTCATGGTTGAAAGCTTTACTTAGACTGAACATGATGAAATTACTTCCAATTCCTGTCTGCGAGTGGCTTGCATGAATTCTGTGATGAGAAATGTGCTACCGACCTGGGCGCTTGGCATGTGACCCAGCCTCCCGACTCACCCTCTGGGCAGAGCATTGCCGCCTCTGCCTCCACGGTTCTGTCTGGGAGGTGGGGATGGTGGCACCTCCTCGCTCTGAGGACTGGTGTGAAGTTTACATTGAGTTAACTCTGTGTGTAAGGCCCTTGAAAAGCGCTTGGCCTGTTAGCCTAGCCAGCGGCCACCGCTAGTCGTCGTTAGTATGTAAGTGGCGCAGACTGGGGCGATCTGGGGTTCTGGGTCCTGAGTCGAGACCTTTGCCTCCTTTTGCTCCTGCTTTTCAGGCCTGCTGCTTGCAGACTTTGCAGGGCTCCTTGGCTGTCGTTTGGCACTGGAGCGTTTTTTCCTGCCTTCTGAGGTTGTTGCAGGTCTGAGGGAGAAGACAGACAGCGGCACGTGCAGCCAGTGCCGGGCACCACAGGTGACTGCTCCAGCAGCCTGCTCAGGTAGTGCTCCCCCACTTTGCAGATTCAAAAACGAGGCTCAGGGATTCCGTGTAAGTAGTTAGCTGGTGCTTGGTGAACCTGAGTTTGCTTCCAGGCCTGTGCCGCACGAGAGGTTACACCTGGCCCAGGTAGGAGGACGCGTCCTTTTCCCTCTGAAACTCCACACCTGTGTGGGGACATTCATAGAGTGGCCAAGTGGAGGCCCCTGCAGGCCCAGCCTGCACTTGGAGCCTTTGTCCTCTCTGTGGAGTGGGGCGACACTTTCCTACAGATCCTTAGGAGACAAAGTGAGATGTGTAGAGTACTCACAAACAGACAGAGAGAGGCGTGCAGAGGTGGGGACATCTGACTCTGGGGCCCGACATCTTTGGCCTTGGCATGCAGCTCACTAGGTCAGGCTCGGTACATAAATAGCACCTTATGGGGTATTTGTTACTGATTTTTTTCAGAATGCAGCATGCCTCAGAATCCCTCTTAGCACATAGTATTTGGTAGATTTCCTACAAAAATGGAAGATTTTAACATCCAAATACTGAATTTGAAACTTTGTGCTGCTGGCGCTGTGCTAAGTCGCTGTTGCACCTGGCACAGGGCAGGTGCTCAGACATTTGGATTCCTGAGCTAGTTCGTCTTTTCTCAGTTCAGGTAAGGAGAGGTAACTTTAGTACAACTGCAGCTGTTGTGCATCAGCCCAAGCAGAGGCCTGACCTCCAACCTTGTACATCCAGATACACAGAAACGGCTCACCCATTTCTCAAAGCCTTGGTGTTTTGAGGAATTAATTTTTCCCTTTCTTCTTTTTTTGAAGTCCCAATAGACATTTCTGGCTGAGAATAATTGCTTGTAAAATAATATCACCAGCAAGACCCCTCTTGACAGCTAGTGTCAATAAATTCCATCTAGCAGTCAGCCACCAGCCCATGACAATGTTTCTCTTGTCGTCGGGAAAGGGTATTGAAATCATAGGTCAATGCCGCGTTTGTTTGTCCTATCTTCCCAGCAGATTATCTTCCCTTAGGGTGCTTCTGAGAGCCGGTCTGTAATGGACAACAACAAAACATCGCCGTTGGATTTCCAGGGATGGGAGGTTCAGGTGGCGCTGTGCACACGCCCCTTCAGGAGCACGCCGGCCAGACTCTCCTAACCCTTCTGGCTGGGTGTCTGCAGTGTGGGTCACCAGGTGTGACTAAGTGTTTGTGGTTGCAGTCCATGGAACAAGTTGGTGACTCAGTGGGAATGGAGACTGCGCTTAGATTTCCCGGGCAGGCAAAACGATTTACATAACAGTTTGCAGTGATGGCGTCTTGGTGGCCATTACAGTGATCAGTTGCCATTTACAGTGCCCAGAAGACAGAAAACAAGCCTGTCATCCGAGAAACAGTGGAGGCCTGAGTCCTTACACATGGGTGCTTTGAGGATGAGATGGTTCGTAACTTCCCACCAAAAAGGGAGTGACAGTTCGCTCTCATAAAGCGCTGGCCTCCACTGCAGAGCTACAGGGCCTGTCAGTGGGCAGCGTTTTCTTCTGAATAGCAGGAGAGAGCTTCCATGTGTCATTCTAAAAGGTGACCTAAAGGACTTTCGCTACAAAACAACTTTCTTGCTTTTGGAAGGGCTTTTTCACACCTGAACTGTCTGGGCCCAGAGTCATTCCTGGTTTCTTTTTCCTAGGAATATGAAGACAAGGCTGGAAGACCTAGCAGGCCGCCCTCTCCACGGCAGAATGTGAGGAAGAATCTGGACTTTGAGCCCCTCTCCACCACCGCGCTCATCCTCGAGGACAGACCAGCGTGAGTCTGCAAGATCTCTGTGCTGTCTGCTGCAGGACATGGGGACAACTTGCTAGTTCCATTCTCCTTTAAAACAATGGGTGCTGGGTGCAGTGGCGCACACCTGTACTCCAGGGAGTCGGGAGGCTGAGGCAGGAGGGCCACAAGTGTGGGAAACTTAGTGAGAACCTGTCTCAAAATTTAAAAATAAGCTGGACGTGGTGACACATGTTTGGAATCCCAGTACTTGGGAGGCTGAGACAGGAGGATCACAGTTTCAAGGATAGCCTCAGCAAGTACTGAGACCCTCATCACCCTAGTAAGACCCTGTTTTAAAATAAAAATAAAATAGGAGCCGGGCGTGGTGTTGCACGCCTGTAATCCCAATACTTGGGAGACTGAGACAGGAGGATCGCAGGTTTGCAGCCAGCCTCAGCTACTTAGTGAGGCCCTCTGCAACTTAGTAAGACCCTGTTTCAAAATAAAGAATAAAAAATAGGACTGGGGGTGTAGCTCAGAGGTAGAATGCCCCGGGTTCAATCCCTAGTACCAAATAACAATAATAATGAAAAAAGAACTATAAACTGGGCATGGTGGCACATATTTGTAATCTGAGACCTTGGGAGGCTGAGACAGGAGGCTCACAGGTTTGAAGCCAGCCTCAGCAACATAGACCTTGTTTCAAAATAAAAAATAAAATAGGGCTGGGGGATTGATCTCAAGTAGAATGCCCCAGGGTTCAATCCCCAGTACAAAAAAAAAAAACTACAAAGCTAATATGAACTTGCACTTAAAAACTGGCCAGGGAATATATTTGTGCACGTAATATAATTATGTGCTGTGAGGACACTCTAATTCAGGGATCACATGCTGACAATTATTGTTCCTTTGTGTTCAAATCCAAGTTTCTCTGGAGAATGGGTGAAAAAGCACCAAAACATTAATTGCTTATCTCTGTTGCAATTATGGGTAATTGTTATTTTCTTTTTTCTATTAATGTTTATAATTCAGTTGTTTTACAGTGAGTGTTTTGCTTTTGTAAGAGAACACTTAGTTTGTGAAAGAACTGTGTAATTTTTTTTTTTGCGGAACTGGGGGTTGAACCCAGGGGCATTCTACCTCCAAGCTACACCCCCAGCCTTATTTTTTATTCTTTATTTTGAAACAGGGTCTCACTAAGTTACGGAAGGCCTCACTAAGTAGCTGAGGCTGGCCGCGAACCTGTGATCCTCCTGTCTCGGCCTCCCAGGTACGGAGATTACAAGTGTGTGCCACCACACCCAGCTAGAACTGTGTACTTTCTTTTTTTTTTTTTTTGGTGGTACCGGGGATTGAACCCAGGGGCATTCTACCTTGGAGCTACACCCCCAGCCCTGTTTTTTGTTCTTTATTTTGAAACAGGGTCTCACTAAGTTGCGGAGGCCTCACTAAGTAGCTGAGGCTGTCCGCGAACCTGGATCCTCCGGTCTCAGCCTCCCAAGTACTGGGATTACAAGCGTGCACCACCATGCCCGGCTTTAGAACTGTGTAATTTTTAAAAATTTAGTTTTTGGAGCCGGGTGTGGTGGCACACGTTTGTAATCCCAGTACTTGGGGGGCTTGAGACAGGAGGATCGCAAGTTCGCGGACAGCCTCAGCTGCTTAGTGAAGCCCTCCTTAACTTAGTGAGACCCTGTTTCAAAATAAAGAATAAAAAAAAACAGGGCCGTTGGGGGTGTAGCTTGGAGGTAGAATGCCCCTGGATTCAATCCCCAGTACCACACACACAAAAAAAAAAATTTAGTTTTTGACCTTTGTGCTGTGTGTATATCTTTTGTATTGTAAATAATGCTCCAGGTATTTTTTCTCAAAGACTTTCATTTGATATTTATAATGATGGAAAACCATTTGTTTCCTGTCCAGAAATCTCCCAGCAAAACCAGCTGAAGAAGCGCAGAAGCACAGGCAGCAGTATGAAGAGATGGTGGTGCAGGCCAAGAAGCGAGGTACCGTGAGTGTAGGCGGCGGGCACTGGGTGCTGTGTCTCTCTGGGCATTCTCTTTTTACCCTTTGGAGCCCTACAACCTGAACTATGCCAAACGCTTCAATATTTTGAAATTTATAATTTTCAATAGAAAAATGCATGCTTCTCCTATCCATACTTGGTAGCTTTATTTAAGATTAATAACACTTTAAATTTACATGAGAAGAAACACATAGGATACGAACTCTCTCTACTAGAGAAAACTTCAGCCAGTAATGACATGCAAAGTTTTTTTCTTTATAAGAAAATCTGATTGGATCTGATAAAATCCCTTACAATGCCTAAAAATCTCTTCAGATTGTAAGATATTTAAAAGTATGAGCCAGGCGTGGTGGCGCACGCTTGTAATCCCAGTACTTTGGGAGGCGGAGACCGGAGGATACGGTTTCGCGGCCAGCCTCAGCTCTCATTCTCTCTCTCTCTCTCTCTCTCTCTCTCTCTCTTCCCCTCTCTCTCTCTTTCTCTCTCTCTCTCTCTCTCTTCCTGTCTCTCTCTCTCTACTTAGTGAGGCCCTCCGTAATTTCGTGAGACCCGGTTTCAAAATAAAGTATAAAAAAATAGGGCCGGGGATGTAGCGCGGAGGTAGAATGCCCCTGGGTTCAATTCCAGATACCACCAAAAAAAAAAAAGTATGTATAAGTCAGGTGTGGGATGCCTGCTTGTAATCCCAGTACTTGGGAAGCTGAGACAGGAGGATCCTGGTTCGCCGCCAGCCTCAGCTACTTAGGGAGGCCTTCCGTAACTTAGTGAGACTCTGTTTTAAAATAAAAAATAAAAAAATAGGGCGGGGGGTATAGCTCGGAGGTAGAATGCCCCTGGGTTCAATCCCCAGTACCGCAAAAAAAAGTATGTGTAATGCCAGGCATGGTGGTGTACACCTGTAATTCCAGTACTTGGGAAGCTGAGACAGGAGGATCTCAGGTTTGAGGCCTCAGCAATTTAGCAAGACTTGCAATAACCTAGTGAGACCCTATTTTCAAAACAAAAAGTAAAAAAGGGCTGGGGGTGTAGAATGCCCCTGAGTTCAACCCCCAGTTCCACAATAAAATAAAATAGGGTTAGGATGTAGCTCAGTAGTAGGTAGAGTGTTTGCCTAGCATGTGTGAGACCCTGGATTTGATCCTCAGCACTGCAAAAAAAGCCCAAAAATTATCTATAATAAATTGTGGCATATATATACAATGGAATATTATGTAGTCTTTAAAAAGAAGAACACCTGTAATCCTACTACTTGGGAGGCTGAGACAGGAGAATCTCAGGTTCAAGGACAGCTTAATCAAGTAGTGAGACTCATCAACCTAATAAGACCCTGTTTCAAAATAAAAATTAAAAAATAGGGCTGGGGATATAGCTTGGTGATAGAATGCTCCTGGGTTCAACCCTTAGTACCACAAAAATAAATAAATAAAATAAAAGGAAGGAAATTTTGACACATGCACAACATAGATGAACCTTGAGGGCATTGTGCTAAGCGAAGTAAGCCAGTCACAAAAGGACAAAAATCTTATGATTTCACTTATATGGGATCCCTTGAGCCATCAGATTCATAGAGACAAAGTAGATTGGTGGGTGCCAGGAGCCGGGAGGCGGGGAGTTAGTAGTAATGGGTACCAAGTGTCAGGAAGATGAGAAAGTTCTGGAGATGAACGTGCTGATGGTTGCAAAGCAGTGTGGTTGTGCATAGTGCTGGCGACTGTCCAGTTACACTGGCTAAAGTAAATTTTCTGCAGTAAGATTTTGCCACAATAAAATGAAGTATAGTTGTCCCTGGGTACCGTGAGGGATTGGCTGCAGGACTCCACACATTCGCAGATGCTCAAGTCTCATATGTAAAATTAGTGTGTAACCCATGTACATCCTCCTGTGTTCTTTAAATCAAGCCTAGATTTCCTAGTGAAATGTAAATACTATGTAAACGATTGTTACACTGCAGTTTAGGGAATAGTGACCAGGGGAAAGAGTCTGTACATGTTTGATATAGACATGATTTTCTTCTCCAAACGTTTTCCATCCCTGGTTGAATCCATGGGTGTGAAGGTTATTATGAAGTGTAGATAAACTAAATGCATGCTGTTTCTCAGAATTGCTGTTTGTGTGTTAAGTAATTAATGCGTAAGCTGTTTGTTGGAAGTGATTCTGGAGGTCACATTTGGGAGACGGGCAGGGAACGCAGAGGGCTGCTGGGTTCTGGGAATGTTCTGTTGTTTCCCTGGGTGTTTCAGGGGTTTGTCTGTTTTCTTTGAATTGTATTTGTACTTGGATACTTGTCTGTAAGCATGTCATTCTTTAAAATCTTAATAAAAGATGTACAGTGCTAAGCATTTTAAAGTGCTTGGAGTATGAAGTGAGCCCCAGAACCTTTGCTCTACTTCAGTGTCCTGGTGTTTTTGCAACATTACTCTGAGAAATATCACCCAGCTTGAAAATGGTGGCTATCAGTTAATAGATGTTTTCTTCTTGTTTTTAATTGTGATTTCTAGAACTTAAAGAAGCTCAGCGGAGGAAAAAGCAGCTGGAAGAAAGATGCAGAGTAGAAGAAAGCATTGGAAACGCTGTCCTTACCTGGAATAATGAGATCTTGCCTAACTGGGAAACCATGTAAGAGCTGACTCTGGGCGCTGCTGAGCCGCGCGGGCCGTTTCTTTCTGGCATCTGTGGGCAGCAGCTGTAGTCACTGGAGCTCGTAGTGAAGCCTTTGATGGAATTAGTGTAAGTCACCTTGGTCCAGCCCTGTTGTTTCCTGCCTGGACACTGAGACAGTTCCTTCCAGGTCATCTTGTACTTAGCTACCTGGGCCATCTTAGTGACATAGGCCTGTATGTGACTCCCTTCTTAAAATTTCAGTAACTTCCTATGACACTCAGTATAAAATTTGATCTCTGCAGTTTAGCTGACAGGGCCTTTGGTGAGATGGCCTCCATGCCTCTGCAGCCTCACCCTCTTCTCTCTCGCACTTGGGCCCAGCCCTGTCCTCGGGGGCCACCAACAGGAGCCATGGCTTTGTCCCCAGGGCCTTTGGTGAGATGGCCTCCATGCCTCTGCAGCCTCACCCTCTTCTCTCCCACACTTGGGCCCAGCCCTGTCCTCGGGGGCCACCAACAGGAGCCATGGCTTTGTCCTCAGGGTCTTTGTAAGCTCCGCTCCCGCGCCTTCAGTGCTCTTGCCCTGGACCTCCTCATCCTGCTAACTCCTGAGCTCTCCAGAGCTCATTCTTCCCAGGAAGGACTTTCCTGCTCCCACCCCTGCTCTGGGTATTGTGGAAGCTCCCAGGGGTGCCCTGCAGCCGTCTGCTCTAGCTTCTGCCTTCTCTGAGGGTGGAGACCAGGTTGTCTTTGATGTCAACCCATGTTGTCAGTGCAGAGTGTGCACCCTGCAGAGCTTGGCAGCCACGAAGCCTCACTTCTGAGGGTCAGCTGTACATCTTGTTTCTTTCCTTCATGGTCAGCATGGGTCAGAGCCCTTGTGGGGCAGCTGTGCTGTCGGAGAGTGTGGAGGCCAGCTTGTCTCTGCTCTTGTCTTGCATGTCGCGGTGCTGGGGGCTCATTCCAGTGACTTGCCTGATGTCACTCTCACTGCAGGGCCCTGTTGAGAGTCTCCTCTAAGAAAAGATGTATACTCAGAGCCTGCTTCTCTAGGTTCCATCCCTCAAAGCCTGGATGCTTCCAGGAAAAACTTTTCCTTAAATGGGACCCAGTAACAAGGGCAGAGGTTCTCAGATCCATGCTGTCTGCCTGTGTGGTACCTAAGCCCAACCTGGTCCATCCTGTCCTGTGGTGTTTTCATTGCTGTGACCAAGATGCCTGACAGGAACAACTTAGAGGAGAAAAGTTTTATTTGGTTCATGGTTTCAGAAGTCAGTCCATGGTCGACTGGCTCCAAGGCAGAAACATCATGGTGGCTGGCGTGGTGGAAGACAGCTGCTCAGCTCATGGCACCTGGGAAGCTGAGAGCAATAGGAAATAGCCGGGGACAGATATAGTCACCAAGACCGTGCCCCCAGTGACTTACCTCCTCCAGGCATGCCCTACCTGCCTACAGTCACTGTCCAGTAGTTCCATTCAAATTACTAATCCTTCAGGGGGTTTATGCACTCCTGAGGTTCGAGCCCTGGTTCAGTGACTTCACCTATGGCCATTTTCGCATTGCCAGCACATGAGCAGTGTGGGGGCGTTCCTTCTCTAACCATCACAGCTGTGCTGGATGTGGTTCAGATGTATACACACAACATCTGCCATTTAATGTGCACTGACCACGTCAGCACTGTGTCGGGCACTTTGTACCTCATTCCGCTTACTCCTCACTATAGTCCTTGGGATGGGTTTGTCTTCTGGGTGTCAGAAGATGGTAAGGTCCTAAGAGGAGAAATAAATGGCTCTGGATTCCAGAGGTCAGGGTGGAAGTAGGCCCGGGCAGGTTTCTGCAGCTGCTCTGTGCTGTGTTCAGAAGCACCATGGGATTCCGGCGCCAGCACGGTCGTCCAGTCTCTGGGCCGAGTGTGCTCGTCACGACCAGCAGACCTGAACAGCTGCACCGCACAGATGTTCTGGGCTGGCAGAGTTACTGCCACTGGGGTTTGGCCTCCCTGTGTGCAGTGGTGTGGTGACTGCCCATCTCTCTGGGCCTGCCTGCCTCCCATCCTTTTTTGGGGGGGGATACTGGAGATTGAAACCAGTTACATTCTGTCTCCAAGCCATACCCCAGCCTTTTTATTTTAATTTTTTTTTTTTTTTTTTGGTACTGGGGATTGAACCCAGAGGTATTCTACTTCCAAGCTACACCCCCAGCCCAATTTTTTTTCTTATTTGGAAACAGGGTCTCACTAGTACTGAGAGCCTCTCTAAGTTGCCAAGGCTGGCTTTGAACCTGCGATCCTCCTGTCTCAGCCTCCCAAGTACTAGGATTATAACCATGTGCCACCACGCCCAGCTTATTTCTAATTTTGGAATAGGGTCTTGCTAAGTTGCTGAGGGCCTTGCTGAGTTGCTACAGCTGGCTTTGAACCTGCTGTTCTCCTGTCTCAGCTGGGATTACAAGTATGTGCTTTTTTTCATGGAGAACGAACTCAGAAACTCATACTTCCATTCTGTGCAGGTGGTGCTCTAGGAAAGTTCGAGATTTATGGTGGCAGGGAATCCCTCCGAGTGTGAGAGGCAAGGTCTGGAGCTTAGCCATCGGCAACGAGTTGAACATCACCCATGGTGAGTGGCTTGCACAATCGAGGTCCAGGAGTCCCCTGGGTTGGGCTGGGGATGGTCATCAGGGTTTCCTCTGTCCCTTTTGCCCTGTCCTGCTAGGATAGGAGCTTATGAGGCGCTTCACTTTACTGAGTGGGGCAAGGGGCAGCGAGCATGGAACTCAGAGCCTCGATGGTGAGGTACGGTAGGACTACTCGTCAGAGTCCCAAGAAGACAAGTCTTGATCAGACATGAAATGGAGGTGCTTATCGTACTTGGGGTACCTGCTGGTGTTTTGGGTGATTTTTTTTCAGACAGCCTTAGAGGGGGGCAGCGTACCGTGCTAGTACAGCGTACTGTGCCTCAGGGGGTGTTAGCAGCTGGAGCGTCCAGGGAGCGAGACCTGCAACTCGCTCTGCTCATGCCGTTTGTCTTGCTGTGTCGCTGCTCCTCTGGCCCAGGTGCACTTCCTGGTCAGCATGTCCTGCGCTCCCTGCGGGGCGCTGTGTGCCCAGAGGGAGACGGGTGCCAGGAACTCACAGACTGAACATGAAGCCTTGCCATGGGGCAGTGGTCACCTTGTCCTTCCTCCCTCCCTGTCTGTGGTCTGCGCTGTAGAAGGACAGGCAGGCTCCCCCGCTCTGCGTTCTGTCAGGGCACGGGCCCGCCTCTGCAGCCGAGCACCGTATCTTCATGCTGGCGAAGCACGCTGGCTTGTGCCTTTCCTCTCTCTTCCGGCTCTTGTTTTCATCTTGACAGCTGGGCTTGTCCTGGAGTTGCACCTCGTCCCAGGCAGTGTCTCGCTTCCGGTCGTACAGCTGGCTGGCTGGACTGTGACTGGCTTCCTGAAGATGGGACACCCGACTTTGTACTTTGAAATTGGAGCTGGGGGCTTGGGTAGAGTGTGTAGTAACTGTTCTGTCCCCAAGCCCCATCCTGCTGGTAAAACTGTGAGGGAGAGTTTGTGAACTCTGACGCTTTGACCCCTTTTGCCCTGAGGCTGCAGCCTCGCTGCCTTCACAGCCGCACCATTGTTCTTGTCCATCTCCTACCAAAATGACAAAAGTGTCGCTCACCCCTTGGGAGCCGAGCTCAGGCAGAGGGCCCTCCAGATGCTCTGGCCACTAGCTCAGGACACCTCATACTTGTCCTGTACAGACTTGACCGTCTGGACGGGGTCATTAAGCAAGATTGCACTTGTAGAAGTACAGTAGTGTTACTAGAATTTGCATTACGTTTTAATAAAATAGCACGTACTGCCCAGAAGGTAGATGGGAGCTGCTTTATTTTCCAAAAGTAATGATGGGAAAACAAAGATAAAAATTCTATGGGTAGCTTTAGTTAAAGCCTCAGTGACTGACTACCGGTGCAGTGATCCTGAACATGGGGAGCTCGGGAGCGTCAAGGGCAGCGGGAAGCACCTGCGTGGCCCGGCCCTGAGAGGGCATCTTCCTGAGACACGGGGAGCCGGATGCACCCAGCGAAGGGCCGTGCATACGGGTGAGGTTCGTGAGCATGACTTACTACCTATTGCCAAACTACCCAAGAAGAGCTGTCGAAAGTAGGTTCCAAATATGGAAGAGTTGGAGACTGTCATGACGTTTGTGTGACAGCCAGAGCCCTTGTTCTTTGCAAGCTCTGCTGTTCCTGAGCCCCAGCTCCCACCTTGCTCCACTTCTAACAGCAAGGTGAGCAAGCCTGGCCAAGCCGTAGCATTTCCATCATGTCCTCAGGAAGAACAGTGCCTGTTCTAACCCTGAAAGTCATAGTCCTGACAGGTGAAAATTCCAAGTGTTGAAATCCTGAAAACTGAAATTGCCAAAACTGCAATTGCCAGGGGGAGAGGGGAGGCTACATAAGAAGAGCAGAGCCGGGAGAGGGGAGGCTATATAAGAAGAGCAGAACCGGGAGAGGGGAGGCTATATAAGAAGAGCAGAGCCGGGCATAGAGGCGCACGCCTGTAATCCCAGTGCTTGGGAGGCTGAGACAGGAGGATCATAGGTTCAAGACCAGCCTCAGCAATTTAGTGGGGCCCTCCGCAACTTAGCGAGACCCTGTTTCAAAATAAAAAAAAAATGGGCCTGGGAGTGTAGCTCCGAGGTAGAATGCCCCTGGGTTCAATCCCCAGTACCATTAAAACAAAAAATAAAAAGAAGAAGAAGAATAGCAGAAAGCTACGAGGACTAAAGCTTCATTTGGAAAACGCATCATTTGTGTGCATGGGCATGTCTTCCAGCTACAGGAATTCCAGGAGCCGTTAATAAATTAAAGTCCCATTTGCCTGCAGAAGCCAGCAAACTTACTGACAGGTCTGAAGGTAATATGCACAGTGGGAAAAGAAGTTGCTGCTGGTCACCTGTATTGTTTCCACGAAACTTGTGGTCTGAGTGCAAGTGAACGGAGGTCTGTGTCTGCAGAACAAGAGCGCGGCATGGGGTGCTCGTGTCGACGTCACAGAAGAGCTTCACAAAGAGCAGAGCCACGTCAAAAATGTGCACACAGTCTCCCAGGAGAGCCAAGACCAGAAGGAAGGAAGGAAGAAAGGGAGGGAGGGAGAGAAAGGAAGGGAGGGAGGGAGGGACTGTTCATCGTGATGCAAGATTCTGAATGCAGAGAATGGTGGTGGAGGAGATCTGCCAAGTGGTATGGGCCGCCTCTGTGCCACTGCCCGCAGTCCCTATAATATACTTGGTCATGTGTCTCATTTTCCTTTTAGTTTTTTACTATCTTAAAAGTTTTTTCAAGCCAGGCGTGGTGGCGCACGCTTGTAATCCCAGTACTTGGGAGGCGGAGACCGGAGGATCGGGTTCGCGGCCAGCCTCAGCTACTTAGTGAGGCCCTCTGCAACTTCGTTAGACCCAGTTTCAAAATAAAGGATAAAAAATAGGGCCGGGGGTGTAGCTCAGAGGTAGAACGCCCCTGGGTTCAATCCCCGGTACCGCAAAAAAAAGTCTTTTCCATTTTTTAATTGTCAGCATTATTTCTTTTACATTTCTCATGCTATGTTTCATCCTCACGTCATTTTCAACATTGAAGGTATAAATTGTGTAAAGACTTTTAGTGAGTTCTAATTAGTTTTATGTATTTTTTGCAAATGTGACTCCACGAAAGTGCATTATTATAGTATTGACTTTGTGCAGATGCCTTGTGAGTGGACATAAGAACGTCGAAACATCCGTGATTAACGAGTGGATGTCCCTTTGGTGCAGCTGCATTTGTGAAAGGCACAGTGCCTCGAGTTCCCAGCTCTTCGGGTGACTATATGTATAGTGGTGACCCATCACATATTTTGATCAATTTTGTCAAAAGAGTTGTCTGAGTATTTCAGATGACTGCGGTGACATCTGGGTGCACACAGTTATCAGTCACCATGATATGCCCATGTGTGTTGTGCTTTTCAGCCTTTTTCTTTATGAATAGTTATTTATACCAACAAACCTGAGTGCTTATGCTCTCAAAAATATGTATAATCCCAGTACTTGAGAGGCTGAGACAGGAGGATCACAGGTTCAAGCCTCAGCAAGTAAGGACACTCTCATCAACCTAGCGAGACCCTGTTTCAAAATAAAATTAAAAAATAGGGCTGGGGGTGTAGCTCGGAGGTAGAATGCCTTTGGGTTCAATCCCCCCAGTACCACAAAAAAATGTTATTGCCTATTTTGTTTTTAAAGTGACCTATGAAGTGTTCTTTCATGTTTATGTTTCTGAAATAAATCCCCCTTTAAAAATGTAAATAAATGTCTTTTAAAGAATTTTTAAACTATTTTTTCGGACCCTATTTCCAGGATTTTAGACTTGAGGGCTTTTCATGTTTGGGGATTTGAATATTCAGGATCATGGTGTTTGGGATTTCGTCTTTCGGTATTACATCCCAAATCCACGTGAGCTTGCCCCGGGGCTTCCTGCTTGCCCCTCGTTTTCTCCCCCATCGTCTTACTGTGTCGGTGCCAGGGCATTTGCTCTGGCTGCAGAGGTGATGGAGAGGCTGTTACAGTCGGGGCGGTGGACCAGTCGCAGCAAATTGGAGCGAGGTTGTTTGTGGATGGGAGGTGCGATAGAAGAAGTGCTAGGCACAGTGGTGGTGTGTGTATTCTTTGCACGTGGCTGGGTCTTTCAGCCCTGAAGTACTTTGAGGCTAAGCTGGGAGAAATTGCTCCAGTAGCCTGTTAATCAAGCGTGTGATAAGCCTGTTAGGCTGCAGGAGATAGCTGTGTGTTCTTGGGTATTTATGAGAAGTGTCATGTGCACGTGAGACTCACTCAGAGACGTTTCTTCCAGAGCTCTTTGACATCTGTCTTGCCCGGGCCAAGGAGCGGTGGCGGTCACTCAGCACTGGAGGCTCCGAAGTGGAGAATGAAGGTACAGGGTGTTCTGAAGCCTGTGTGCTGCTGGTCAGCTGTGGGTGTGCCCCTTAAATGGCCTTTTAAAATACTGTCCATATAGCCGGGCGTGGTGGCACACGCTTGTGATCCCAGTACTTGGGGGGCTGAGACAGGAGGATCCAGGTTCGTGGCCAGTCTCAGCTACTTAGTGAGGCCCTCCGCATTTTAGTGAGACCCTGTTTCAAAATAAAGATTAAAAAATAGGACTGGGACGCCGGGCGTGGTGGCGCATGCTTGTAATCCCAGTACTTTGGGAGGCGGAGACCGGAGGATCTGGGTTCGAGGCCAGCCTCAGCTCTCTCTCTCTCTCTCTCTCCCTGTCTCTCTCTCTCTCCCTCTCCTTAGTGAGGCCCTCCGCAACTTCGTGAGACCCGGTTTCAAAATAAAGTATAAAAAAAAATAGGGCCGGGGGCGTAGCGCGGAGGTAGAACACCCCTGCGTTCAATCCTCGGTACCACAAAAAAAAAAAAATTAAAAATAGGACTGGGGGTGTAGCTCAAAGGTAGAATGCTCCTGGGTTCGATGCCCAGTACCCCCCCACACACATACACACAGTACTATCTATGTGTTATTGGAATTCAAAAAAATATAAAACAGGTCATTCATGAATATTTGTTGGAAATGTTACATGAGTGTCATATTGAAATAGTTCTCACAGCACTTTGTTTTAATTTAATTTTTAATTTATTTTTAGTTAATAAATTGACAAAATTGCATATTATTTGCCATGTACAGCATGTTTTGAAGAATATATACATCATGAATTGACTAAATGTAGCTAATTAGCATATGTATTATGCATAGTTATAATTTTTAGGATAAGAACACTTTTCATCCATAGCTTTTCCTATTTTCAATACAATATATAATTAACTATAGTCACCATGATAGCTTTCCTGTACTTACTCCTCGCATCTAACTGAGTTTTGTGTCCTTTGGCCACTCTCTCCTCACTTCCCCCGAGTCCTCAGGCACCCACCATTGACTCTGCTTCCATGAGTGTAACGCGCTCAGATTCCGCACAAAGTGAGATGGTGTGGTAGTTGCCTGTCTGTGCCTGGCTTATTTCACAATGTCCCCCAGGTTCATCCATATTTTAAAAAGTGACAGGATTTCCTTCTCTTTTTATGGCTGAATACGATGTGGCTGTGTCTGTTTGCCACATTTCCTTTATCCATTCATCCATCAGTGGACAGTGCGGTTGCTTCCATTTCTTGGCTGTTGTGAAAAGCTGCAGTGAACATGGGAGTGCAGACGGCTCTTAGACTGATCTCATTTCCAGTAGTGGGATTTCTGGATCATATGTAGTTCTATTTTTAATTTTTTGAGGCCACATATACTAAATTTATACCAATGATATATAAGATCAAATAATGATTTTTGCGTGTGATTGTCTGTACCTGGTGATCATTTGTGGCTATTCCCCTACTTGTCCTTATTTCCCCCTGGTTGTTGTAGATTAGTCAAATTCGGTTTTTTAATGTACTTTTACTAGTGCATGATAGTGTCCCATGATACTGTCGTGCAGAGTGGTAAGGGCATACATGCACACAGCACTTGCTCAGCTGCCCCTCGAGCGGATTCTGACTTCAGGCTCTGGAAAGTGACCTGATGATGCCCTGGCTTTGGGCGGTGCCGCAGGTGTTTTGCTCCCTCCAGTGTGAAACTCTGCACCTGCCACGTGTTCTCAAGGTGGCCTCTGTGCGAGTCACAGTGCGCGTGCAGAGAGTACGTTCTGTGAGACGTGCTTATCCAACTTCAGAGCCTCGGCGGCAGCCCACCTTGTGCTCCACGGAGTGCAGTGACTCTGGATCTTTTGACAGATGCTGGATTTTCAGCCGCAGACAGAGAAGCCAGCCTGGAGCTTATTAAACTGGACATTTCTAGAACGTTTCCTAATCTCTGCATATTCCAGCAAGTAAGTGGTGGTGATTTGTTGCAAGTATGTTTTATCTAAAAGTCACAAATGTCAAGCTGCATATATTTGTAACCAAGTTTGAAAGCTAGTGTTTTTGGGAGGGAGGTAGGGGTTTATTTCTGTTAACACATTTAGACATTTTAAAATAAGTACAACTGATCATTTCCAGCCACTATGACTGGTCGCACTTCCGCTCTAATGGCGATCCTGTCCCTGTGAGTGCACGTGTGGCAGCCTCTGTGGGTGGTGCAGAAGAGCCCATTCAGTCCCAGAGGAGCAGGCGGCCCTCGTCAGAGCTTCCCGCTGCTCTTCTGTCTTCACAGCCGCGAGTGCTCAGCAGGGCCCCTGAGCTGGAGGGAGAGAGGGGGCCCCTCACAGCTGTGGGGTGGCCAGAGAGGGTGGTGAGGCTTCTGAGCAGGTGGGCCAGGAGGATGGGGACCCCACTAGGGACAGAAGCCAGCCGTGGGAGACAGGATGGAGGTGGCGTTCTCTTTGGATGACGGTGAGAGCAGAGTGGAGCCTCCCGGTGGGCATTTGAGCAAAGACCAGAGCCGCCAGAGGTAGAGCTTGGCGCCCTGAGCAGAGCTCTCTGCAGACCTTGTATTTGGAGTCAGTAGACCCCCCTCCAGGGGTCCCTTAGTCCCCCCTCATCCAGGTGGGCGGGATTGTCAGTTCTCCCAGGATCTCTGCACCTGTCTCTCCTCCCTGCTCACTGCCTCTCCTCACTTGAGCCTCGTCTTTGTGGGTTGCTGCACCAGCTTCCCCCATCTCTCCTGGCCTCGCCTGCCTTCTTCCATTCACCTGGTTTCCTCCAGAGCAGTCTTGGATGCTCCAGTCTGACTGCCGTGCCCAGGTTTCTAGCACCAGGCCTTGCACACAGCTTACCAGTAAAGCATGGTGGATTAGCCAGAACAGATTAGTTACGTGGCTGCAGAGTGAGTGGCCTGGAGATGTAGAGCTTAGATGGCAGGGATGTGGGGGGCCCAGGCGCTCTGACAGCTCAGGGGAGGCACGTTCCTCTGCTGGTGCCTCAGAGAGGGGGTGCAGAGGAAGGCAGAGCTCCCAGGCCATGTGGACTGGGTTCAGTGAGTTTGACCAGAGAGTGGGAGCGCATTCTAGGCCAAAGCAGGCCTAGGATGAATGTGAGAGGCAGCTGGCTGTTCAGGGACTGCCCAGTTCCTTGTGGGAGAGAGAACCTTGCTAAAGAAAGGACCCAGGGGCGTTCTACCTCCAAGCTACACCCCCAGCCCTATTTTTTATTTTCTATTTTGAAACAGAGTCTCGCTAAGTTGTGGAGGGCCTAAGTAGCTAAGGCTGGCCTGCAATCTTCCTGTCTCAGCCTCCCAAGTACTGGGATTGCAAGCATGAGCTACCATGCCCGGCTCTGAGCAACCTCTTTAGGAGTGGTTCTCTGTTCAAGCTGGGAATCAGTTGGGCGACTGGGGGTGGAACTAGGTAGGACTGTACCTGAGCCAGAGCAGAGAGCGCTGCGGTCAGAGCTCTGGGACACTGGTCTCTGGCTGCGACGGGCAGGCAGAGAACCCCACTGGCCAGACACCCGGGGAGTAGCTGGTTTGGAGGGCAGCACCCACTCCAGCGCTGTGGGTGTTTTGAGAGGAAGGACCCAGAGCGACAGGGAGTGGCTGCCATGTCAGAACGACTCCACAGCAGGGCGCAGGAGCCTGAGTGTCGAGGTCCTCAGACACAGGGCCTGCGCTGCCACTGGATGTGGAGTCCCAGCCCCGTTCAGCTCTGCTCGCTGGCTCTGTGCCTGCCGAGTGGCTCATGGAACGGCGAGGACGTCGTGGTACCTGGTGGGACACTCTTATTCTCTCACTTTCTCCCCTTTCTAAATCCAGCCAGACTTTCCCATTTGGGTCTTCAGAAATCTTTGTAAAAGAGGAAAGGAGGATAACTAAAAAGCTGCCCAGCCGGGCGCAGTGGCCCATGCTTGTAATCCCAGTACTTGGGAGGCTGAGGCCAGAGGATGTGGGTTCGCGGCCAGCCTCAGCTACTTAGTGAGGCCCTCCGCAACTTAGCGAGACCCTGTTTCAAAATAAAGAATAAAAAATAGGGCTGGGGGTGTAGCTCAGAGGTAGAATGCCCCTGGGTTCAATCCCCAGTGCCACACACACACACACACACACACACAAGCTGCTCAGAGTTTGCCTTGCTGTCTGGGCCGTAAACCCTGTGAGCACTGTGCTGGCCTGGTGGCCGGCATTGACTCCACCGGGCAGCCTGTCTTGGGCCTTCCTCTCCCACCCACATTTTCTCCCCGACCCCAGTCGTTCTGGGCCTCGGGCTGTACCAGCTCTGCAGCCCCGCGCTGTCTCAGGAGCTGCCCCTGCCCCTGACGTTGGAGGGCTTTCTCCTCCCTCGGCCCCAAGGCCTCCCCACCCCACCCAGGGTTCATGTTCCTCCTGCCTCCTTGCTGGAGGGCCCAGGAAATGCTGCTTTACAGAAAGGACTTTAGGATGGAAACAAATGGGCGTTTGAGTCCCAGATTGCCTTCCTGCTAGCTTTACGGTCAGTCGGGGCATACCACTTAACCTCTTTGGATCTCAGTTTGTTCATCTGTAACCTCGGGATGCTCTTAGCCCTAACAGGGCCCTTGTCAGTAATTGGCATTCCATCAGTGCTGGTGATTATCAGTTACCTTTGAACATAATGAAACTAAAAGACAGCTGACCCCTCCCAGAGGATGAAGAGAACTTTCAGGCCAAGCAGCCCCTGAGCAGCGTCTGCGTTCCTAGTCTTTCCCTGCAGTGTAGGCTCGCTCCGCCCTGGTAGAAAGGAGCTCAGTAACCATTCTAACTAGCAGAAATAGAAGAAAGAAAGAATTCTGGAAGGACTGTTCTGAGAAGAGTGGAGCAAGCAGAACTCAGACGACAGCCAGGGCCGGGTTTTCCAAACAGTTTCTTCAGCGTTCCTTGCCCGTGGAGCGCTGGAATTCCGGGGCCCAAGTAATCTGCCCTGTGGCGTCACAGAGCCTGCCCAGGCCCAGCTTTCCCTCTCCCTGGCCCAGAGTGTTTCCCCTGGGAAACATCTTGAGGCCGGCCCCCAGCCCTGGCTGCCGTCTTCCTTGTCCTCTCGTTGTTATCTTTTCTTCTCGTGTCCCTCTGTGATTGGGAAGTGTCTCTTCTTTCACTCAGCTTTTTTATAGGTCAGCATGTGAGGTAAGCCACCCTAGCTCACCTGTGGAGTGACTTCCTGGCCACACAGCAGGGATGTTTTTCTCTGTGCCAGCTGTGGGCCCACGGTAGGCATGGACAGTATGCGTACGACTTGGACCCTGATGGTCCCTTCAGAGGACTTCTTTTTTTTTTTCTTTTTGCGATACCGGGGATTGAACCCAGAGGCACTCTACCTCCGAGCTACACCCCCAGCCCCATTTTATTCTTTATTTTGAAACCGGGTCTCACTAAGTTGCGGAGGCCTCACTAAGTAGCTGAGGCTGGCTGCGAACCCGGATCCTCCAGTCTCAGCCTCCCAAGTACTGGGATTACAAGCGTGCGCCGCCACGCCCGGCTCCTTCAGAGGACTTCTGCACGCTAACCACGGTGTGAGGCAGCTCTGGGCTTTCTTCTGTGCTCAGTCAGAAGAAAGAGTCTAATGTTTAGGTTTGGGGAAGCAGTTAAAGGAGTGAATGGAAATACTGAAGGGATGGGGAGCCGGGAGAATGATTGAAAAACAGTGGAAGGTTCTAGAACCTGAGGCTGAGCGTGTTGCCCAGACCTGCCATGAAGAAAGATGCAAAAGATACGAGGAGATGCCAGGCACGGGGAGGGAGGCAAAAAGGCCCGGCGGACGGGCGCAGCAGATGCTGGACAGCCGGGGCAGCCCGCGGCTTTGAGGACCGGGCTGCCTGCGCACATGCTGAACTTTGAAGGGAACCCGGTTATACAGCCGGAGCCAAGTTAAGGGTATTCTTACTAGGTGCTCACACCTGACCTACCAGCTCTGTTCAGAGCAGCTTCATAGATTGAGTTGCAAACTTCCTTATTAACTGTGATTGGTAGTTAATTTATTAAGTTGCATAATGCATGTAGAGCTGCTAGCGTAGTGCTTGGCAAGTTCCTCCTCTGTAAGCAGCAGGGTGAGCGGTGGTGGCGGCAGTAGCATTAAACGCTGCTCTGAGCACTAACAGTACTTACGCATGTGTTGTTTTTGGTTGTTGATCCTTCTAGGGTGGTCCGTATCATGACATGTTGCACAGTATTTTGGGCGCTTATACTTGTTACCGACCGGATGTGGGTTATGTAAGTGAAAGTTTTTCAGTATTTTATAATGATGTTTTCATCTATAAAGAAAGTCAAAATATTGTCCATAAGCTGGGCATGGTGGCGCACGCTTGTAATCCCAGTACTTGGGAGGCTGAGACCGGAGGATCGCAGGTTCGCAGCCAGCCTCATCTACTTAGTGAGGCCCTCTGCAATTTAGTGAGACCCTGTTTCAAAATAAAGAACAAAAAATACGGCTGGGGGTGTAGCCTGGAGGTAGAATGCCCCTGGGTTTAATCCCCAGTACCACGCACACAAAAAAATATGTCCAGAACACCTTAGCTGCAGATTCCAGTTGAATGCCCTCCTCTCTTTGTTCAGGAATATGAAAAAATCTCATGGTAAATGAGTTAGCTCGGTTTCCTCATAAAGAAACTGAGCTGGCTTTGCTGATCTGTGGCATTAATCACATTGCAACTGGATGTGATTTTCATTTTTTGCATGAGATTTTCCTAACATTAAATCTTAAAAGCCTTTAGCGATAACCGTTTTACAAAGATGTGCTGCTGCTCCTTCTGCAGCTTAGCAGAGGTGTATGTGTGCATGTCCACCGTCAGTTGTGCTAAGGCAGATGCACACATCTGTAGCCTCAGGACATGACACGTGGGAGAGGGCAGTGTTTCAGATGCCAAGGCCTAGGGGGGTAGCTTATGGTGTTCCACCAAGGCTGGCAAGGGGGCTGATGGGCAGAGCGGTGGCTCTGATGAGGACGGGCTGGAGTTGGTAGGGTGGCAGCACAGCTCTGGGTGGGCAGTGGTGGGCAGGTGGCCAGTGGGCCCTTCCACTATGAGGGTATTTGGGGCCCTCCTTTAATAAACGATAGAGCTGCTCTGACCTTGCGGCCACTGTTAATGCACTTTCTCTCCCTCCCTCAGGTTCAGGGCATGTCCTTTATAGCGGCAGTGTTGATCTTGAACCTAGATACTGCAGATGCCTTTATTGCTTTTTCTAATCTTTTGAATAAACCCTGTCAAATGGCATTTTTCCGAGTGGACCATAGCCTTGTGAGTATGCTCTGTGTACGTGCCCTGGGTATTGTGTCTTTAGGGCGCAGGAGTCATCTAAATGTTGTCTTTTCAGGGGAAGGACGAAGGCATTTTCCCTCCACCGGGAGACACTTGGAACCAGGAGTGCTGTACGTGGAGGGTTGGAGGGTCATATGGGCTCTGTGTTGACTTGAGCACAGATACGTGTAGTCAGTGGCCAGTGTGTGACTGTGTTAATGCATTCTATCAGAGAGACAGTCTTTCTGAAAATTGTACTTTTGCAGTGAGGGAGGAGGGTGGCTTCTGCACAGACAGACACTGCACGTCAGGGAAACTGGACTGGGTCTGTCCATTGGAGCATCTCAGAACTCACCTGTGTTCTGCCCCGCCACATCAGAGCTCTGCTTTATGAAACGTCCTCGTGCACGGGAGAAAGGAGCATGTTCAAGACCGCGCTCCTTAAAGAAGGCAGCTGTTGGTTTAACATGCTGCTTTAAATGGTCTTCACCACACTGAAGAAATGGAAGAAGCTGACGGGGTGGTCCCAGCATACTTTGCAGTCCAGTCCCCCACATGGTTCCTCCACATGGTACACACAAGGGGAGAGGCTTGGGAGGGAAGAGACCTGTCGAGGCACATCTGGTACGTGAAGAGCTGAGATTTGAATCCACTCTGGTTCCTAAGCCTTTGTTCCTTATGTATCTGAAAGAAAAGTCACCAGTTCAACAAATGCATCTGATTGAGCTAGCAATATCTTGCCGAGTGCAGTAGCGCAGGCCCGTGATCCCAGTACTTGGGAGACCAAGACAGGAGGATTGCAGGTTTGAGGCCAGCGAGCAATAACTTACCAAGACCCTGTTTCAAAATAAAAAATAAGCCAGGCGTGGTGGCGCATGCTTGTAATCCCAGTACTTGGGAGGCTGAGACCGGAGGATCCGGGTTCGTGGCCACCCTCAGCTACTTAGTGAGGCCCTCCGCAACTTCGTGAGACCCAGTTTCAAAATAAAAAGGATAAAAAATAGGGCTGGGGGTGTAGCTCGGAGGTAGAACGCCCCTGGGTCCAATCCCCACAAAAAATAAATAAATAAATAATAAATAAATAAATAAATAAATAAAATAAAATAGGGATGGGGGTATAGCTCAGAGATAGAACCCCACTGGGCTCCATCCCCAGTACCACACACAAAAGTAAACTTGGCAGTATCTTGATTTGCTAATAGTCCTTCCAGACCCAAGCGATCTAATGGTTGAGCTCCGCTGGGGAGTACTTCTTCCTTACTGTCTCGAGGACCCCTCAGTACTCCCTGCTCAGAAGCTGCTGCTGAGTTGGCGACTGTCAGGGGAGTATGAACCAGCAGGCTCCTTTTGGAGGACAAGTTGGTGTTAAGCTTCACAGCATTGGTGTGCAGTTCTGCTTGTAAGAGTCAGTTCTGGGAGAGTTGTAAATGTGGACAGAGCATTATGCAGAGATGATCGTTACATGATTGTTTATAATTGTGAATATGAAAACAGTCTCAAGTGGGATTTGGGGAATGCAGATGGTAAATTAAGGTCTGGCGTGACATCCAGTGCAGCAGTGAGGCGCTTGAATGTGAGGAGATGTCTTAAAGTAAGATGCAAATTTTTCCCAAAGACTACAGAATAGAACATATACTATAATTGCTACCATATGTAACAGCAAAAGAAAATTTACCACAAAATTGGTAATATTCACTGATAGGTAATTAATGGATTAGTATAGCTTATGTATTTCCTAAATTTTCTGCAGTGAGCAGTTGTTACCTTTATAATCAGGTAAGAACTTAGCTTTCCAAGAAAACTAATGATTAGCAATTTAAAAAAATCTTTAGAAGAGATTCTCACCCTTGAAATAGTTCCTTAATACTTACATATTCTAGCTTTATATTGCTTATAATGTTACTTCCTGAGAAAAATTTCTGGAATTTTTATGAATTATTTTTCATAATAAAATGATTCCTAGCTGGGCATGGTGGCATACTCCTGTAATCCTAGTACTTGGGAGGCTGAGACAGGAGGATCGCAGGTTCAAAGCCAGCCTCAGCAACTTAATGAGACCCTGTTTCCAAATAAAAAATAAAATAGGACTGAGGGTGTAGCTTAGAGGCGGAATGCCCCTGGATTCAATCCCCAGCACCACAACACACTCAAAAGATTCCCACCTAAACTTCTGATAATTTTGAAGACCCCAGCTTTCTTTTTGGAAATGTATAATAACAACTGTACTTAGTAGTTTCAGCCTAATTTTTTTTTTTTTTGTGGTACCGGGGATTGAACCCAGGGGCGTTCTACCTCCGTGCTACACCCCCAGCCCTATTTTTTTATACTTTATTTTGAAACCAAGTCTCACGAAGTTGCGGAGGGCCTCACTAAGGAGAGAGAGAGAGAGAGAGAGCTGAGGCTGGCCGCGAACCCGGATCCTCCGGTCTCCGCCTCCCAAAGTCCTGGGATTACAAGCGTGCGCCACCACGCCCGGCCCTCAGCCTATGTTTTAAGGAAGAACTGTGGAGTGACAGCATTGAGTGGGACCTTCCTTCATGGCAGGTGTCTCTCTAGCAGTGCTACTGACCTTGGGGCCAGATAACTGCTGTGGGGGCCGCCCTGCGTATCAAGTGTTGGCGGCAGCCCCAGCCTCTGCGCACTAGTGCCGTGGCCCCTCCCCCAGTTGTGACCATCAAGTGTCTCCAGGCATTGCTATATTCTCTAGGGAGGTGAAGTCACCCTGCAGAGCCACTGGTCTGCACAGCCCCTTCGTGAAGAGGAGTGACGGAAGTCAGAGTCCCCCCTCAGCCTCACACCTCCTGCTGGTGGGCAGCACAGCTGGCCAGCTGCCCCTGCCCAGCGGGTGTTTTTAACCCTTCACACTGTTCCCCTGCTGTGTGCTTTTTTTTTTTTCTTAAAAACCTTCGAGCATTTGAAAAGCAAGTCCCAGTCAAGTACCTCCCTTGGTGTCCTCGCTGTTCAGGGTCTGCACGTTTAGGCTGGATCTGTGTTGCAGGTCCTAGTCCTGCCTCCCCCTGGAAGGGCCGAGGCTGGGAGGGAGGCCTGCTGCCTTTCCAGATAATCTCAGACAAGAATGAGCCTGGAAAGACTCCGCCTTTGCAGGGGTCACGCCTGGATTCAAGTCCCAGCTCTACCACGTACTAATGCTCCCCCACCCCCGGTCCAGCAGGTTATATAACCAGTGTGGGCTTCACTTCTCTCTATAAACTGAAGAACTAAGGTGCAGCTAGTAGGCTGTTGGAAGATTGGAGATAGTGTTCATTTATAATTTGCCTGGACAGCACCTACAATGAGCTGCCATTCAAAACATGTAGCAGTTACATAAAGAGATACTGGATAGATTGTAAAAGTGTGAATATGTTGACTCCTGTGGATTGGAAACCTGTGCTGATAATTGGCTTATTAGTATATTTGATGTTATCTCCCTAGATGTTGACTTATTTTGCTGCATTTGAGGTATTCTTCGAAGAAAATTTGCCGAAATTATTTGCTCATTTCAAGAAAAACAACCTAACTCCAGACATCTACTTAATAGATTGGTAAGACTGAGTTTTCTGTGGTTTTCGGAGCCTTTTTCTTGTCCCCTGCCTGTTTCCCACTGCCCTCGCTGCCAGCCTCCCTCAGGGCTCTGCTGAGTCGGTGTCTGTCTTCCCCGCTGCCCTCCTGCGAGGCACCCTTGCTCTCCAAGCCCCGGCACTGCTGGCCATCTTAGCACCGCATCTCCACTGGACCCTTCTGGATTTCCCCAGGGGAGAGATGATGTGTTAGACCTATTCGTTTTCAAAGTGCTGTTTGTCCACCCATAAACGAGGTGTCTCTGGGCAGCAGGTGTGTGCCACGCGCCCTGCCAGGTGCTCAGGTCGTGGTGAGCAGGGCACTGCTGCTCGGTGGAGAGGCCTGCGTCACAGGCACCACACTGGCCCGCAGCGGTGAGTGCTGTCTGGGGGGGGCAGTAGGTGCTGCCCCAGCTGAGGGGTCAGAGTCCACGGAGGGAAGGCGGGAGCTGGAGCAAGCGTGATGTGAGGAGCAGCGGGTGGGTCCCACTGTTAGCAGTTGGGCTGCTGGGTTGGGCCTAAACTAAAGGGATTGGGAAGCCATGCTGAGGGCTCGGGCTGAGTTCTGGGGCTTAGGGGGCAGTTGAAGGCCTGCACTTGGGGTACGAGTGAGTTTTAAGCTAGTCAAGAGGCAGGAGTTCCTGGGGCAGAGGACAGTGAGGGGAGCTGAATGGTGGAGAGCAGGGAGGCATCAGCAGGTCCTAGGAACATGCTGTGCCGGAGGATTGGGGCCCGCCGCAGCCCATGGTCCAGCAGGTGTCAGCAGCAGAGGTCAGAAACAGCGGGGCGGACTTGGCTTTGAACGTAGGAATTTGAGATGAGACGTCCTGTGGGGTGTCTACGAGGAGGCACCCTGACGCCTACAAGTAAGAGGTTCCAGAGTTGTGTGCTGCAGTAGTAGACCAGGCGTGTCTCTGTGCAGGGGGATGTGGTTGCAGAGGAGAGGGCTGGCTGTCGCCCCCGAGAGCACCGGGTTGAGGGCCAGGAGACCTGAGGGTAAAGGAACAGTCTCTTGGGTCCCCTGGTGGAGGAGTGTGCCTCTGGAGCCAGCGGCCCACGCCACACCCAGATCTCCTGTGCTGCCTCCCTCACCACGACGGGGTGTGGCGCCTCTGCACGCTGCCTCACTCCTGAGGAGACAGCGATGGCTGGCCTTTCGAGGTGACAGCCCCAACGTGGTGCTCCGTGGAGGAGAGAAGATGCCCCGTCTGGGCTTCGGCACCAACTCAGAGAACCTAGAGCTGCTGTGAGCGGATTGGTGGATGGTTTGAATTTTTCTCCCTCACTTTCTTCAGGAGTCCAGAAGCCTCTGGAAGATAAAGTCCAAGTATTGTGGGAAATGAGGCAACCCTTGATAGAGCAGATGTGTGTGCACAGGGCTGCGCCTGTGGAATTACGTGAGAAGGAGGGTTTGGAGGTTACAACTGGAGCTGTCACTGTGGAGCAGCAAGAGCCCATGTGTTGGCCACGGATGCTTTTGTGTGTGTGTGTGTGTGTGTGTGTGTGTGTGTGTGTGTGTGTGTGGTACTGGGGGTTGAACCCAGGGGCATTTTACTGCTGAGCTACACTCCCAGTCCTATTTATTCTTTATTTTGAAACAGGGTCTCATTAAGTTGCGGAGGGCCTCACTAAATAGCTGAGGCTGGCCATGAACCTGCGATCCTCCTGTCTCAGCTTCCCAAGTACTGGGATTACAAGCGTGCGCCACCACGCCCAGCTTCATAGCTCTTTTTAAATGGCACTTTTATTCAACAAATGATGGTTTCTCTGGTCCTCAAACATCTGACTACGTAGAGAACACCTTGCCTCACCCATTCTTTGTGTGTGTGTGTGTTTGTGTGTGTGGTGTGTGTGTGGCACTGGGGATGGAACCCAAGGGTCTTCTACCTCCCGGCTATACCTCCAGCCCTATTTTTTAATTTGGAAACAGGGTCTCCCTAAGATGCTGATGGCCTCAATAAGTTATTGAGGCTGGCCATGAACCTGTGATCCTCCTGTCTCAGCCTCCCAAGTACTGGGGTATCAGGTGTGCACCACCATGCTCAGCTCTTCATTCTGTTTTTTTGTGTGTGGT
>PVJS01001587.1:32698-95301 GCA_004027185.1 Glis glis
TTCCCTCCCTCCCTCCCTCCCTCCCTCCCTCCCTCCCTCCTTTTCTTTCTTTTTTTGCAGTACCAGGGATTGAACGCAGGGGCGTTCTACCTCCGCGCTACGCCCCCGGCCCTATTTTTTATACTTTATTTTTGAAACCGGGTCTCACGAAGTTGCGGAGGGCCTCACTAAGGAGAGAGAGAGAGACAGAGACAGAGACAGAGAGAGAGAGAGACAGAGACAGAGAGACAGGGAGAGAGAGAGCTGAGGCTGGCCGCGAACCCAGATCCTCCAGTCTCCGCCTCCCAAAGTACTGGGATTACAAGCGTGCGCCACCACGCCCGGCTTCTTATTTTTTATTTTGAAACAGGGTCTTGCTAAGTTGCTCAGGTTGACCTTGAACCTGCAATCCTCTTGTCTCAGCCTCCCAAATGTTGGGATTACAGGGTGCAGCATCAAGCCTAGCTGCCACACCCATTCTTTTTGTTTGATCATGAGCCCTGACCCCCTGGGAGGTTTTGGGAAGGGAAGGGATCCAGGGCCTTTAGTGTTGGCCTGGTCAAGTTGAGGGCTTCTCTGTCAGAGTTTTAGGGTTCTAGTCTGGGAGTCAATAATGTCTTGCAAACTTTTGTACCCTGATTTGCAAGAGGAAGTACATTTTGCATGGTAATGCAGTGTGTGTCCTTGTGTGCAGAAACTTAACATGTCTATGCAGAGACAGTTCCACGGAGCAGTACCCGATGCTGCCGCTGTGGGAGGTGTTCTCAAGTGCCTGTTCTGTTGGTGATGATCTGCACTCCCTGAATTCCCAGTCCATTGGAGGCAGTACCCGATGCTGCCCCTGTAGGAGGTGCTCTCAAGTGCCTGTTCTGTTGGTGATGATCTGCACTCCCTGATTTCCCAGTCCACTGGAGGCAGCACCCGATGCTGCCGCTGTGGGAGGTGCTCTCAAGTGCCTGTTCTGTTGGTGATGATCTGCACTCCCTGATTTCCCAGTCCACGCGGTTGGCTGGCTCACACCCGGCACTGTGTGGCTGTGCGTCCAGGGCGTCCACAAGAAGAGGCTTCTGCAAGCGTTTTTGCAACTGAGACCCGTACGCTGTGATGTGGTTGGTGCCGAGGCCTTCTGTGTGCTGCCCACACACGGGAGGCCCGCAGGGCAGCTTGCTCTTGATGAAACACTGGCTGCTTTCTAGGGTGGGGGCCGAGTGGGACGCCATCTGCATTTGCTGTTCTAGTGCAGGGAGAGGCGTGTAGGAGGTTCTTGGTGAGTACTGTGTTTCAGTGAACTCAGCACAGGGCACGTGCATTCATGATTTATTGTGTGGGGCAGGGTACTGGGGATTGAACCCAGGGCATTCCACCTCAGAGCTACAACCCCAGCCCTTTATTTTTTATTTATTTTTTTGTGTGTGTGTGGTACTAGGGATAGAACTCAGGGGCATTCTACCTCTGAGCTACATCCCCAGCCCGATTTTATTCTGTTATTTTGAAACAGGGTCTCACTAAATTACAGAGGGCCTCACTAAGTTGCTGAGGTGGCCGCGAACCTGGGATCCTCCTGTCTCAGCCTCCCACGTACTGGGATTACAAGCGTGCACCACCATACCCAGTTCCTCATTTGTGAATTGGGAATTGGCTGCTGTTTGAGCCTCTGTGTCCACTGAGGCTGAGTAGTCCCCCATTCTTTCCTAGCACGCCTGTCCAGCTGCTCCCTAAGTTTCTCAGGAGCACAGGGAGCCCTGGGTGGGGCGGAGGGGCTCCTGAGCAGAGGGGAGCAAGGCTCCTGGGGCGGCTGGGCGCTGGTGGCATTAGGGCCTGAGGTTCACATCTCCGGTGTGGCTTTTTGCTGGGTGAGGCTGCGAGGTGACTTTTACCTTTTAACTTGACACTGAACCTGCTTTCACCGCCTCCCTTTATTTGCAGCTTCCTGTCTGCAGAGTGCAGGTGAGACTGCACCTCTTGTGGGGTTGTAGCAAGGAGTTAGGATACAAGAGTCTAGACAGCCTGGCGCAGAGCAGCCGGCAAGCGCTCCTGGTGCCGGCTCAGCTGGGCCGTCACTGGTAGACCAGGGTCATTCTCCCCGCACTGGCTCCTGAGGAGCAGCCTTGCCCCGCAGCTGGCTCGGTGTCAGTGTCGTGGCCCTGTGCTCCCCGGTGCTCCTGTGCTTTCCTGCTAACTCAAGCAGCTAGACCAGACATAGCTGGAATAGGCTATTTTCTGGAAGTTGTGAGGACCCTTTTCCGCCCATACACACTATGGGAAGTGTTGGCGTAGCAGATCGTCAGCGCGCGGGCTCTGGGTCAGGTTCATGTGGAGATCAGATCTGGCTGTTGAGTGTTTCATCTGCAGGCTTAGCACCCTCTCGCCTCCTGGGAGGCCATCCCCAGCTGCCCGCATCGTGGGCAAGCATGCTTCTCCAGGGCTGGTGTAGTGTGCAGCACATAGTAGGCCCTTAGTTTCTGTCATCTTCAGGATGTAAGGGTTTCGTTTCCAGTAGCATCCTTCTCCCTGCACCGTCATCTGAATTGAATGAGATTCTAAGTTGCTGTGGCTTCCTTGAGTCTCAGAATGCTCAGTACCGATGGGAGACCCTGGGACGGTGCTGGCCTTGATGCGCAGTTGTGTGCTGTGTTGGATGTGTGCGCCTCTTGTCCTGAACAGAGGGTTCTGCTGGGGGGAGGTCAGAGCTGACTGCACCCTGGAGTTCATGCAGACGGAAGGCCCATGGCCCCAGGACTCCCAGCGATTCCCTGTGTGTTCTAATTTTCTGGTGGAATCTGTTACCAGAAAGCTAGAGTCACACCCTGGAAGGTGTACTGGTATAACCTCCCAGCCAAGTGAGCCCCTCAGCTGGGGTCCAGCCCCCAACCTGAGTCCAGGGCATGATGGGCTCTGAGTTGACACTGGGACTAGCAGCGGAAACACCGATGTCTAGCAGAGCAACCCTAAGCAGATGGGATCCCCCCCCCCAACTGGGAATCCACGTACAGTGAGCGCTTTTGTTGGTGGAAAGGTGTGGACAGCCACCAGCACCTGTGGAGTCCTAAGGCAGCCGGGGATTTGTCCACCATTCATCACTCAGCAAAGGTGGCCAACATAGCACTAGGTGCCAAGGGTTGGCGGGGAGGACCGAAACAAGCGCAGTGCACTGTGGCAGGCACTGAGCTGAGGGCAGCCCGAGCGGGAGGCATCCCACTGGGTCTCCTCTGTAGAGTCTCACTGCTGGGCCAGGAGCATGGTCCAGAGAAGCAGTTTGGCCCTTGTCAGGATCTGGAATCCCCGGTGACATGGCCCGTTCCAGGGTAGGGAGGCGCAACCCTGGCGAGGCAGCTGAGACTGTATTGTAATGTGTTTGGGTTGAGACCATGTTTTTTTGATGGAATACGTATCTTTATTTCACGTTTTCATCTGTTGGTTTGCATTGTTAAAGTGTAAGATCAGAGCCGAGCATGGTAGTGCATGCTTGTAATCCCAGTACTTTGGAGGCTGAGATAGGAGGATTGCAGGTTTGTGGCCAGCATCAACTTAGACCCTGTTTCAAAGTAAAAAATAGGGTTGGGGATGTAGCTCAGAGGTAGAATGCCCCTGGGTTCAATCCCCAGTTCTAAAATAAATAAATAAATGGTATAAGATCAGTGTGTAGTAATCTACAAATTTACTGGGAAAAGCTTACCTTGCTCTCTGCTGGCCCCTACCGGGGGAAGGTGGCGGTAGGCGCAGGGGTTACAGGACAGGTGTCTTACAGCAGACTCCAGGCTCTGTGGAGGCAGGTGTCCTGTCCTGTCTTGTTCCCCATAGCATCAGCCCCACCACAGCAGCGCACAGTAGGAGGTCCGTGGATGCTGGTTGCAACTGGGAGTGGTGGTGCCAGTGAGTCACAGGCTGTGTGGTGTCTGCCGGGCCTTGTAAAGCAGCCTTCGGAGTGAGCAGGACCGGCGTCCCCTGCTGTAGAAAGGGACTGACTTGGGGCATTTTTCACGGTTTCAGACTGGAATTCAGAGTTCTGTCTTGTACCGACTTCAATCTGAAAGTCTCCAACTTTCCCCAGGATCTTCACCTTGTACAGTAAGTCGCTGCCCCTGGACCTGGCCTGCCGCATCTGGGATGTGTTCTGTCGGGATGGGGAAGAGTTCCTCTTCCGCACGGCCCTGGGCATCCTGAAGCTGTTTGAGGACATCCTGACCAGGATGGACTTCATCCACAGCGCCCAGTTCCTGACCAGGCTCCCTGAGGACCTGCCGGCAGACGAGGTGTTCGCAGCCATCGCCACTGTCCAGATGCAGAGCCGGAATAAGAAGTGGGCGCAGGTAAGCAGCCTCCTCGTTCTCTCCTTCCCAGAGCAGCCTGCACAGCAGTGTGACTTAGAAGTATGCTGCCCACAGCGCTCCTTCGGAAACTTCCTGGACACCTGATGGAGGCTCTGGATCCGTTTACAGGAAGTATAGAAGAGCGCGTGAGCAAAGCCACTCGGTCCTGCGTGTGTTCACAGCTCCTGAGCAGAGGTCTAGTGGGTCGGCCTGTGGAGGCTTCTACCTTTCCCTATGTGCCAAACAAGGCATTTACAGTATATACAGAACTAGAATAGAATAGAGTAGCAGACCCCGTGGGCCCGTCACCCAGCCTCGAGCTGCAGTGCTGGGCTGTCGGGTTCTGCTTCACCCGCCCACATCTCTCGTGTTCTCAAGGAGTCTAGGCAGCCTGTCAGCTGTCACGTGTCTCTCCACACCAGACCAGCTCTCGTGTATGCCTCAGTACTGCTGTCGCTCAGAAAGTTCCTGATTCCTTCCGTTGTCAACACATCAGACCATCACACTCAGAATCAAGTTTCTGGTCATTTCAAATGGCATAAACAGCTCTGTAGTGTGTTTGAATCAAGATTCAGATAAGGTCCTTGCGTTGTGATTGGTCGAAAGATCTTTGTCTTTTTTTTTTGTACTGGGGATTGAACTCAGACATTTCCAGGCTCTATACCCCCAGCCTTTTAAAATTTTTTTTTTAATTTTGAAACAGGGTCTTGCTAGATTGCTGAGGGTCTCACTAAGTTGCTGAGGCTGGTCTTGAACCTGTGATCCTCCTGCCTCAGCCTCTCAAGTACTGGGCTCACAGGTGTGTACCAATGCATCCGGCTCTTTAAGTCTTTTGAAACATACTTGCTGCAGCACCTTTCCCCTTGCCTCCCTTTCTTGTCTTCTACTTTTTTTTTTTTTTGCGGTACTGGGGATTGAATCCAGGGGCATTCTACCTCTGAGCTACACCCCCGGCCCAATTTTTTATCCTTTATTTTGAAACAGGGTCTCAGTAAGTTGCAGAGGGCCTCACTAAATAGCTGAGGCTGGCTGCAAACCCGGATCCTCCAGTCTCAGCCTCCCAAGTACTGGGATTACAAGCGTGCACTACCACGCCCGGCTTCTTGCCCTCTGTTTGTGGAAGTCAGCAGGCCCTTTGATCTGGAGCATCTCCCACAGTCAGGCTATCCTAGTTACACCCCGTGGCCTGCTCACACTTGCCTCTGTAATTCTTGCGAGTAGGTCTGTTGCCTCCATCCGGATTCAGTGTTTGTTTGGCAAGATGACTTTCTATACAAGTGGGCTTCTCTCTCTTTGCTCTTAGCACCTTGTTTTTTTTTTTTTTTTTTTTTTTTGCGGCACCAGGGATTGAACCCAGGGGCATTTACCTCTGAGCTACATGCCCTATTTTTTATCCTTTATTTTGAAACAGGGTCTCATGAAGTTGCGGAGGGCCTCACTAAGTAGCTGAGGCTGGCCGCCAATCTGGATCCTCTGATCTTCACCTCCCAAGTACTGGGATTACAAGCATGCGCCACCACGCCCAGCTTGTTAATTTTTTATAACAGCTTTGTTGACATTTACATACAGTGGGATGTATTCATACCATAAAATCCCCCCTTTTAACGTGTATGCTGTAGTGCCCGTGTATTTATTAACCAGAGGGAGGTTTCCTCTGGCCCAGGCCTTCAGCCCGCAGCTGCCGCTCATGTCCTCTGTCCTCCCATTACCTCGCCTGACGCTCCATTGGCTGGTAGACCCCTCCTTTTTCCTGGGGTCTCTTGAGAAGCGTGGCTGCTGGGACATGGCCTTGCGTGACTCCACTACACACTCCCCTGCTTTTACTAGCCAGAGGGGGCATGTCTGTGCCTGGAAGTCACATTCTGAAATGTCTGATGCGCTCAGTTCATGGAGAGGAGTTGACACAGGCAGGGTGGCGGGTGAGCAGCCAGGCCCTGCAGTGTGCACAGGGAGCCCCGGCAGGGCGGGGTGGACCAGTAGCTGCAGGGTGAGGTTGGGAGGGCTGTGAGAGGAGATAGAGGGCACAGAGATGACAGAAGACGTCTGGGCTTGAGCCGACAAGTGTCTCAAGTGTCTGAAAGCGACTGTGGTGATACTGTTCATACCTGCGGAGACCCAACTCTTTAATTGGGTGAGTTGTGTGTGACTTTATCTCAGTAAGCTGTCAGAAGAGTGCCCCCAGCTCGTGTGTGGGCAGGACTGGCCTTTCTCTGGTTAGTAAGCAGAGAGACAGTATGAATGGAAACATGGGGCCCTGGCTTGCAGATTACCAAAAGTCTAAAGACTGGCTGGGCCTCCCTGGGCACCGGGCCACACGCCTGTGGGGCCGGCCTGCGTGAGGATGTGCCCTGGAGTCTTTGCTAGGTGTTGCTTACGTGGCTCTCTGACTCTCAACAGAAAGCCAGGGCTTTGCTAAGTGCCCTCGTCCAACACAAGGACTGCCCTTGCGCGGGCCTGGTCTCCCTCCGCCTCCCTCAGCAGTGCTCACTCAACAGCTCCGCCCGCCAGTGCACATGCGCACAGGGAGGGTTACGCTCGATTTTGCCATTTTGCTTCTTGTATTTTAGGGGGGGGCAATCAGTGATTTTATGCAGTTCCGGTCTCATGGGAGTTGTGGTCCAGGAGCATTTCTCTTAGAGTCTGTGCTTGAGTGTAACGCGGGCGAGCTTTTTCACAGTAAACGCTTGTGGTTAGTGGGCAATGGCATTTGCTCAGAGGTGGAGGGGCGTTTTAACTGCCGTTACTCTTCTGTGCAGTTTATGTGAACCCACACGAGCTGTTCCTGCTTTCCCCCTTATCTTTTGTGGCCTGGAGTGGCAGTGTCTGCCCGGGGCAGGCGAGCGCTGTGCCATGCAGGTCCCCGTGCTTCTGGCAGCAGACAGGCTGGCGGGTCCTTCTGTGCTGTGTGGCCGCTGTGGAGGCCCTCGCCCTGGGCCTGACGTCCGCAGGCTGCTGTGGATTAGACAGGCTGCGCCTCCTGTGTGGTGCCCACGGCGAGCAGCCGGTGAGCAAGGAAACGGGCTTTGCCGTCACTGTTGTCGGGCCGTCGCCGTGCAGTAGAATGATTTGTGAACTGAAGGTGTCGGCCAAGAGCTGTGGGAGCAGCGGAGGGAGCCGGGCCCGTGGGTGACGCGCAGAGGGCTCTGAGGTGCCAGGTTTCCTGTGAGGGGCAGCGCGGCAGGAGCAGCTGCGTGTGGAGGCGGGTGGGTGGTGGCCGTGCAGGGGCTGGCGCCAGGCTGTGGAGAGAGATGAGCTCCACGGTCCTGCTTTGTTTTTCATGGCTGGTGTGAGGAGCATAGGAAATTAGCACAGAAATGGCCTGGTTGGCTTCCATGTTGGAAAAATCACTGTGGGTGCGGGGGGGGGGGCCCTGAGGGCGGGGAGGCGCGGGAGTGGGAGGCATGACGACCTCAGGAGGCGGCGGCTGCTTCTTGCACCCTTCCAGGCAGCGCTCAGGTTCAGCGCACCTGGCTGATTAACGCAGCGCTCCTCTCTGTGCTTCTAGGTGCTGGCTGCGCTGCAGAAGGACAGCCGGGACATGGAGAAAGGAAGCCCGTCCCTCAGACACTGAGGCGCCGCCGGAGCCGAGCTCGAAACCCCTGCCAGAGAGGAGCAGGGGCTCTTCCTGTTGGAGTCCTGACGCTGGCGTTGGCCTTAAACACACAAAACAGCTCTTAAAGAACTGAAGCAGGCTCAGCCTTACATAGCTCAGTGGACTGACGGCCTGGCGTGGGCCGTGGCCAGCGCTGCCTTTTCTCCACCACGGTTAGAGAGGGTAGTGGTTGACTCCTCCTCCTCTATTTCAGAAAAAGTAAATTAAATTGTAATGCTATTATGCCAACAACTGGAAAGTACATTACAATTTTTCTTAGCTAAGATGCATGAGAAGTGTTATTTTGGGAGACCTCAGAGATGTTATTGGCTCATATTTTAGATGAAGAAGGAATTGCTGATGTAGTTATTGAGATAATCTTTCCAGAGCTGGAGGCCATGTTTTTAAACCCTGCCTGCCACAGACAGCATTACAGGAGGACGGGCCTGCAGAGGGTACTTGCTGCTGAGTGCTCCTGGGCTCCGGGGAATCCACCCGACCTTCGTGTTAACAGCTGACCACATTGCCTTGACACAATTACAGCAGGAAGGCCGAAAGTGCACATTAGGTTCAGGGGACCCTGCATCCCAGGCCCTTCTCTGCCTCTGCGGCGCCACGGTGGGAAGTTGGAGCAGGGGCCTGAGCCTGTGGAGGCGGCCCGTAAGGAGGGGGTGGGAGAGAGCGGGAGACTGCCCCTCGCGCCCGTGGCTCATCTCGGGGGGCCAGGTGTGGTGGGTGCAGCCCTGGAAGCAGCAGCATGTGGGAGGACGCGTCCCTCTGCCTTTGTCACCTGGACAGCAGGATCCATCCTAAGTGCTAGTGCTCCCCCTACACATATGGCTTTAAGAGATGTTTTATAAACTGTCATAAGATGGAGGAGCCCGCGACACACAGTCCAACAGCCCAGTCTCATCAGAGTTCTCGGTGTACCACGAGCCCTTTCTCATTTTAGCTGATTGTCCCAAGTTCATTGGCAGATTTTTTTGTTCTGGCTTTTCCTTGACTATTTTGAGAATTTTATATAAGCAATTTGATTATCTAAATTCACAAAAATGAACAGTTTTTCCATTGAATAATCCAAAGGACAGGCCAGTATCTTGTGGAAGCAAGTTGGTCTTGCGGTGCAGGGAGGCCAGGTTCAAGGGCACAGTCCGTCGTCTGGCGAGTGCTGTGTGGCCTGTTCTGCGGCCTTTCTCAGCCATATCTCCCATCCCCAGGGAACACGCTGCCACTTTTCTAGTTTCTGACCTTGGGGGCCCTTGGCTCTGGTAGCCTATCATGCAGCTAGGAGACCTGGGCGGGGGTGGGGACGGCCTGGCGGCCGCTTGTTTCTATAAACCTCTATTGGCAGTGCCCCTCGCGGTACTCCCGGTCACCAAGCCAGTGGGCGGCCCTCCGCCCTGCTCCCCAACGTGCCCTTCCTAGACTCTCCTTTCCCCTGTGGTCTCACCGGAGTTGCCGGGAGGCTCCAGAGCATCGTGAATCCGCGTCACACCAGCCCTGCAAGGCCAGGCCTGGCCTCTTGCCGGAGGCTCTGTCTTCACTGGCGGGCCTGGTGGCCTCCAGACTCCACCACTCCTGACATCGAGACGCTGAATGTAGCGCAGGCCCAGCAGCCTGCAGGAGGCGGAGCGCCCGCCCTGTGCTCTGTCCTGCACAGATGTGCTTAGTCGTGTTCCGCGACGTGGCGCCCTGTCCTTTAAGATGTATATATTTTCTTACTGTACATAAAGATGCTCCTTAAGTCGTGCCGAGGGTGATGAACAGGTGGTGGGCGGCTTGTTCAGAGTGCTGCTGTGAAACGCTGTGTGTCCACGGCCCAGCCTTGCCATTTCTTGTCAGCTGGGTCTGCATAATCCACGGGTGTGCGCGGAGTTTTCACAGGACTCCGGGCCAGTCTGGAGCACTGGCCATGTCTTCAGCCCAGATGAGGTTTCCAGGGCCCGTTCAGGGGTCACACGACTTTGACGTGTCCTCTTCAGAGGCTGCAGAGTTCCGAGTCCCTGTTCCGAGCTCCGGCCCTCTGTGTGGAGGGTGTCGGCGAGCCAGGGGCGCACTCCTGTGTGTGTCTTACTGCTCGGGTAAACCGGGAAGGACCTCGAGGTGTGCGCCTCTTCAGAAGCCGCAGCCGCGCCTCGCACTCCAGGGCCGGGCAGCAGGCATCCAGCTGAGATGCCTCCCCGGTCCCTGAGGTCTCGTTTGGGAACAATGTTCACTTTGAGGTACTTTGTAACTGCTCAGTCTGACTGTTTTAAATAGTTGCTGATAGAAAACTCCTGATAACATTGCTGCATATCATGTTTTCATTGCTTGTACAGTTAACCCTTGACTTTATTTAGTAAAGTGTATCAAAGTAGGATTTTTTGAATTGTAAATATGTGGTTTTATTAAATAAAAGTCATGTAAAATTGTTATTTGCATCTACTGTTGTTTGGTTTAAAGTTGAAGTTCTCACTTTGAAGCTTGGCAGATATTTCACCTAGAGCCCTTTGCTGCTGGGATATTGTAAATCCACCTACTGGGCTTGTTCAACAAGACGAGGCCGCGACGGTGTGTCTGGCGGCGGGCTCGCCTTCCGGTTGGCTGGGAGCTGCGCCATGCTGCACCTTCTCAAGCCTGGCCCTGCCGCGGCTTTCGCCCCTCACTGAGTGTGTCCTTCACGGCTCCCATCCCCGCATGCGGCCGTGTTCTGTGTGTGAGGGCCACTGGCCCAAGGGCCCCTCACCTTCCCTCGGGAACCTTGGGAGCCTGTGAGCCAGGCGCCAGTGGCCAGTGAGGTGACGTGGGCTGTTCCCTGTGGCTGTGAGGGCAGGAGGGTCCAGGGAGCACTCACCAGGTGTACCCATCACCTTCAGGGACCGGAGTCACCCTAATGTCTCTCCCCTCGGCAGGATGCTCAGATCCAGGCCCACCTTCCCTCGAGAATGGCGTCACTCTGGGCCATCGCTCCTGCAGGTCTTGAGGTGAGCTGGCAGGCAGCAGTGACGGTTGACAGCGGTCACGTTGGCTGAGGACTGGCTGCTCCAGCCACACCAAGCACTGGGCCAAGTGCAGTGCACCAGTTATTTAATCTCCATAGCAGCTCCACTGAAGAGACTCATTGTCCCCATTCCAGACATATGATGCATAGAAGTGATTTGCTAAGGCTCCTGCAGCCGGTCGGTGGTGGAGCTGGGTTCCAGGCTCGGCCCTGTGACTCCCTAGTGCTGGCTCTTGGACATCCTCTGGGAACATCCTGTTGACTGTGGGGCCTTGAGGAGCCTTGCGCTAGCTCTGACCGTTCCCTCACAGGGCCTGGGGTGCGGCCTGGATTACTGGTTCCTCCAAGCGCCTCCTATGTGTGGCTCTTTGGGGAGGTCAGAGCACGGTCGAAGGAGTTCTGGGCTGTTTCTGGCTGCCTTGACTGTGAAGACACGATGGGCAGTGACTTGTTCCCCAAGTGCTCTAGACCTGGGGAGTGGGGCTGAGAGCTCAAAGCCACCCCCAAAGCATGGAGCCTGCTGCCGAGGCACAGTGAAGGAAGCACCGCGCCTGCACAGCGTGTGGAGGCAGATGATGCCGTGTTAGGCCTTGAGATGCGCAGTCAGTCTCCAGGTCGACCAGGCGAGGCCTGGCCAGCAGAGGGAAGCCTCAGAGCCCCGGGCCAGGCCGGAGACAGGACCACATCAAGATGTGGAGGCACACGGGTTCTCGGGCATCAGTAGTTCCGCCTTGCATGATGTTACTCAGTCCTGGCCTGCCCACGGGGAACTTGGCTGTGATATAAAGGGCCCAGGCCTGTGAGAGGCCCAAAGCACCGCCTGGCTCCTGCCCCACTCCGGGGCTCTGCGACCGCTGCCCCTCACCCCCACAGCCAGCTTGCTCTGTGTGGCCACGCCAAGGCCCTGTCTCCCTGGTCCAGCTGCCAAAGCCCCCTTTCCCAGGACACTCAAGCCTTGGGGGGCATTCTGCGTGGAGTGAGGGGAGCAGCTTCTCCCCAACATTACAGCAAGAAGGGTCACTCATGGATTTGGAAGCATGGCTCTGGACCCCAGAGTCTCACAGTTTGTTTTAAACATTGTTACTTCACATTTTTGTCCCTGCCCTGGAGCTCCTGGTAGAAACTTGCTCCAAGTATAAATAAAGCCAAGCTTGAAAATTTGGTTAGAAGTTAAGAGCAGGGCCCTGCAGTTAAATCTTACAGCCAGCATTGCCACCTGGGAGCTCCGTGACCATGGAGAATTTTCTAAAATTCTCCAAGCCTCATTTTCTTTTTCTGTGGCCAAAGGTTGTAAGGCGGCCAGCTCTTCTCCCACTGGCTTGTGAAGATGAAACAAAAACAAGAGGCTGGCCGGGCGTGGTGGTGCACGTTTGTAATCCCAGTACTTGGGAGGCTGAGACATCAACCTAGCAAGACCCTGTTTCAAAATAAAAATAAAAAAATAGGGCTGGGGGTATAGCTCCGAGGTAGATTCCCCCTAGGTTCCATCCCCAGTACCACACACAAAAAAAGGAAAGAAACAGAAAAAAGACTCTGGCCTAACTGGACCATAAAAACACAGAAACTTTGCCGTTGGTCACTAGACTCATGTTTGGCAATGTTGACTTTTAGTATCTTAACACTCTTGAACTTAATTTCTTTTTTTTTTTTTTTTTGCGGTACCGGGGATTGAGCCCAGGGGCATTCTACCTCTGAGCTACACCCCCAGCCCTATTTTTTATTCTTTATTTTGAAACTGGGTCTCACTAAGTTGTGGAGGGCCTCACTTAAGTAGCTGAGGCTGGCAGTGAACCTGTGATCCCCCATTCTTAGCCTCCCAAGTACTGGGATTACAAGCGTGCGCCACCACGCCCAGCTACTTAATTTCTTAAAAGGTGAGATCCCCCCAATTTAAATGCATGTGCATTGTATAAAAGTTGGAAATATAGAAAAGCACAAAAAATCCTCTAATTTTATCATCCAGTGAAGATAGTATTTTCATATTTATTTTCCCACAGTACATTTCCCCCCATTTTACAGATGAGTACATCAAGGCTTAGAAAGGTGATGTATTTTATCCAAGGCGGGCCTGATTCCAAAGTAGTGGCACACTATCTTCTAGATAGGCCTTGTGTTCAGCCTTAGAAGCCTTTGGGTGAAATGACAGAAGACTTGGTCAACTAAAAAATGGGATGTGAGCTAGGCATGGTGGCATAGTTGGAATCCCAGTACTTGTGAGGCTGAGACAGAAGAATTGCAGGTTCGCAGCCAGCCTAAGCAACTTAGTGAGGCTCTCAGCAACATAGTGAGACCCTATTTCAAATTTTAATAATATAGAGCTGGGGAAGTACCTCAGAGGTAGAATGCCCCTGGGTTCAATCCCCAGTAACACACACATGAAACAAAGGAAGGAGAGGAGGGAGGGAGGGAGGGAGGGAGGGAGGGAGGGAGGGATGGAGGGAAGGAGGGGCGTGTAATTTCATTAAAATGTGCACATGTTGAATCACTGGTCATTTGAGTAAAAGCTAGAGGGTTCTCTGAGCAGAAGCGGGAGACGGCTGGTCTCTGCACAGCTGAGGCAGCTCTGGGGTCCTTTCCAGTCACCGCATTAGGACTCATCACTCTGCTACTATCTGAAGCTTAAAACACGAAACACACCAAACCAGAGTGCGGGAACTCTGACATTATGGACAGGTACCCCATACCAGTGACAAAGACCTAAGTTATGGCTGCTGGTGAACTTAAAAAGCAAGCACAGATTGCCACTTACATGATTTTTAAAAATCTCAAAATGTGGTAAGTCATCAGAAATGATTTTCATATGCCAAAGAAGAGTGTCTCCTCTTGCGGTGCCCTGGGCTCTGCCAAGGCGGAGCCCCCCAGAACGCTGCGGGGACACTTGTGTTTCATAACCCCCCTTTTTAAGGTCTAGTTTCATGTAACATCTCAGTCAAAATGTATTTGTTTTTTCAGGCCTGTGCTCTTTGACAAGATCAAAGGATTTTTCTTCTAGCACTCATAAAAATAACCTTCCTTTAGAGGCAGAGGCTCCTGTCCCCAGAGTGTTGGGGCATCCCTGGTGGGAGCAACAGCCACGTTTCCTGCTTTGACTATAACCCCCCGTACCCCCTGTCATTTCCTTTGTTTTTTTTTTTTTGTACTAGGGAGTGAACCCAGGGACACTCTTATCTCTGAGTCCCAGCCCTTTAAAATATTTATTTTGAAACAGGGTCTTGCTAAGTTACTGAGGCTGGTCTCAAACCTGTGATCCTCCTGCCTCAGCCTCCCCAGGACTGGGATTAAAGGCATGCACCACAGTGCCCGACTCCTTAGTTCTACTTTTGAGAGCTCCTTTCTGCCTGCAATTATTTTTAATCCAGCATAGGACTTACAGTGCCTCACACGTAAGAGACATTCAAATGACACTTATTTTCAGAAAACAAGACGCATTGTGCTAACGCATGGACCTAGCAGCTTTGTCTAGCGCGTTAGGTGCCAGAGCTGCTGACCACTGGGGAGGATGTCGACACAGCAGTCTGCCCGGCAGGGACCTTCTCACTGAGTACAGAAAATTAAGGGGCCCTTCCAGGGCAGGGGATCCGTGGTTAGATGGGGCTTGACACTGACTTCTGAGGGGCAACAGATGGCGCCGCGGTGTGATATGGGGGACGCCTGAGGTCTGTGGACTTCTCAGAAGTTAAACAGTTGGTGAATGTGTTTTGCTCAAGCGCTCCCCTATCATCTAATTAGAACCATGCTACGAGGTAATCAACAGAAGATTGTCCTCTAATTAATTGTATCCTCTCCAGCATGAGGTACTGTAATTTGAGGGAGCACTGGTGACTTACTGTGTAATCAGTGCTTAGGACACATCTGCTTTGCAGCTTAGCTTAGTCGTGCCAGCCTCACCACGCTCTTCGTAACTGCGCTGAGAGATCTGCGTTGTCACTGTTTTCTAGGCTGGTGAGGAGGGTGGAGTTGGGTAATTAATAGCTGATGGGTCAAAGTCAGCTGAAAATACATGTTCTCCCTACAGTTCACTAAACTGGAGGGATGAAGGAAACCATGACCACGGAAGCCACTCGCTCTGTCACTACACCTGGCACTGCTGCCACTTCACAAGGAACCTGGTGGGCCCACATGGCTTTTAGTTGCAGCCTCAAAGAAAACAGGTCTGCTTGTAGTGATTTACTGCATCCCTTGGCCTTGATGGATAGGGTAGGAGGAAGACAAATTATAAGGGGAAGAAAGGAAGCAGAGTCAGAGCCAAAGCCGGGCGTGGTGGTGCACGCTTGTAATCCCAGTACTTGGGAGGCTGAGACTGGAGGATCCGGGTTCGCGGCCAGCCTCAGCTACTTAGTGAGGCCCTCCACAACTTAGCGAGACCCTGTTTCAAAATAAAGAATAAAAAAATAGGACTGGGGTGTAGCTCGGAGGTAGAATGCCCAAGTTCAATCCCAGTACCGCAAAAAAAAAAAAAGAAGTCAGAGCCATTTTTATTCCCTGCATTATATTTGCGTGGGATCATATATAAAATAGTACATTCCAGCCATCCAAGGATTTGTGTGGTACTAGGAATTGAACCCCGTATATTTTTTTCAGAGGATCCAAGAAAATGTTTAATTCTAACTGAAAACCGTCATCAGGGCAGAAGCAAACATCAGTGGTTAGTAGACCGAGCTTCCTTTCACTGGAAAGGAGAGGATTGAACAGCAGTTCCTTTTCCTGTTGGTCATCTCTCCTGGTTCCTGGATTTTTGTTTTTTAATCAGAAGCCAGTACTGGTTACGTAAAAAACATGATTAAGGGGATTCATGTGCTTCTAATTGAGATGAAGAAAGACTACAGAATCAGGACTACACAGCTGGGTAACTCCAAAGAGAATTTAATAATCTGCTTAATGCACAGGATTTTTTTTTCCTTGTACTCTGCCCACTTGTTGAACTTTTAAACCCTCTTTAGAGATAGAAGAGGAACAGTACTCCTCAGTATTAAGCCACTGAAATTATGGAATTGCTCAACTATAAAAAGATTTTTGACAGCTTTTTCTAAGAAGTCAGTTACATTAAATCACCTGTTTTTGTTTCTCTGGGCCTATGTTGCTTCATCCCATATAAAACTACTGCTAATCCAATTTTGTGGTCAGCGCTAATTTGGAAACTGAAAAATGATGAGATAAAAGTATGGTTCCATCCCAAAGATCACAGGCCTCTTAAAGCGGTTCAACAAATGGAGAGTAAGAGTGAATGGAGGACCAAGTCTGCTGAGACTGGGAACATGCTGCTGACTCCGCCTCCGCGGTGTCAAGATGGGAGGAAGGCTTTGGCTTCCCTGATCTTCTGCTTCACGCCTTTGCAGGACAAGGTGAGCCCAGCGTGATGGCGCTTCAGGGACTCTAGGTGCCGGGTGAGCTGCTCAGTCTTGTCCACCTTTTCTTCCAAGTCCAAGAGGAGGGATTCCTTGCCCAGAAGCCCACACTTCTGGTTCAGTTTGATATTATCAACTCGCAGGCTGTCTCGGGCCTGCTTGATCTTGGTCAGCATGTCCCGTCCTAGGGCCACCTGAGCCTCGACTTCCAAAAGCTGTGCCTTTTTGTAAGTGTTCTTCATATCTATAAAGTTAAGCTTCTCCTTCACGTGGGTTACTACCTGCACGTTGTTGGTCACCTTGTTGCGCAGTTTTAAAAGTTCCTCATTTCGCTCCTCCACTTTCTCGTTGAAGGTCTGGTTCTCAATCTTAAGCTGTTCAAAATCGATGAGAAGCAGGCCATCGGCCAGGTCCTCCTGGGCCCGCATCCTGGTCTGGAAATGCACCAGGCTCTGCCTCAGTTGCACGTTCTCCAGCCGCACCGCGCTCATCTCCTTCTCCTTTTTATCCTCCAGGGCCTGGATCTGCTCCACCTCTCGCAGCGCGGCCTGGCGCCCGCCCCGCGAGCGGCAGCTGCCCATGGCCTGCATCACCACCTGCTTCTTGAGCCCCTGGAAGCGGCGCCACTCCTTCTCCACCCTAGCCAGCTTCTCCTGGCACTGCTGCTTGAGCTGGCCCAGCTCCTGGTGGTACCACTCGAGGTCGTCTGCCTCCTGCTTCTTCAGGTCCTCCAGTATGGCCAGGTAGCGCAAGTACGCCTGCTCCTTCTCTGGTGCCTCGGGCTCGGGGCCCCTGTCGGGCGCCTCTGCTACTTCCAGGCCCTTCTTCTTGCGCAGCGCCTCGCAGATCTTGTGCTGCAGGTACGAGTTGTAACGCTGGTAGCGGTTCCGCTCCACCACCAGGGCGTGGTACTGGTCCAGGAGCTCGTTGCGCAGCTGCTGCTCCTGCTCTTTCTGCACTTCCTCCGACCACTCGTAGTCCTCGTTCTCTCTGTCCAGAATCAGGGTCTTCTGTTCTTCCTCGCGCTTCACCTTGTGTGCCTCCGTAGTTTCCCTCTCACCCCCCTGGCTCTCTCTGTCCCCCTCCTCCCCCCTTCTCGCCGGGGCTGGAGCAGCCTCCTCCTGGTCGGTCGTGGTCAGCTGCAGAGAGACCCGTAACCGGCCCTCCTTCTTCCCCTTCTTTTTCTTCTTCGTTGCCTCCTCCTTTTCCTCTTCCTCCACCTCTTCTTCCTCTTTTTCCCCTTCCCCTTCCCCCTCCTCCTTCTCCTTCTCCTCCTCCGCCACCGCCTCCTCCACCGCCTCCTCCTTCGCCTCCTCCTCCGCCGCCTTCTCCGGTTCCCCCGGCTCCTCGGCCGTGGCCACGGTCCGCTCCTCCGGCTCGGGCTCATGCTCGGGCTCGGGCTCGGGCTCGGCCGGACTTTCCGGCTCTCCGGGCCGGTCCTCGCCCGCAGCCTCGGAGGCTGCCGGCCCTTCCGGGCCCTCGGCCCGCTGGCCCGCGGCGGCGCCTCCCTCCTCGGTCTCTACCTCCTCCGGCTGTGGCTCGGGCTCCGGCTCCGAGTGCTCCGGTGGGGTCCCGGGGCCAGGGCCGGCCTTGATGTCGGACGGCCAGGAGGCCACGCTTTCCCCATCTTCGCTTTCGCCCGCGGAATCTCCGGCTTGCTCGGAATCGCCGTCCATCTCCGACCGCTCGGCCCAACCAAGGACGCTGGCTGCGGGCTGTTAGGTTTCCCCGGGCAACGGGTGCGCGCGGCGGGCCCCGCCATTGGCCAAGCGCTGGTCCGACGCCCTGCCCCTCCTCCCGGCCTCCCGGCCAGAGCTAGCCAATAGGAGGACCAGAGCGGACGACACGTGGCGCTGATTGGTCGGTGATGCGGGCTGGCTCTGCGAGGGGCGTGGCGCACCTGCGCGGCTTCCGGTCCGCGCACCGCCCACCGCCCACCCCGGGGCGGAGCGTCGCGGGGGCCGCGGCGGGCGCGAGGGCGCGCAGGCGCAGCGCGGCGGGCCGGCGCCCGGGTGGGGGCGCGCGGGCGCCTGCGCGATGCGGCGGGGCGACGGCGGCGGCGTCCGGGCCGGGCCCGAGGGCGCCTGCGTGCTGCGGCGGGACGCGGCCCGGCTGGCCGGCGCGGGCGGCGCCTGGGTGGGGGCGGCCGTGGCGGCGGCGGGCGCGGCGGCGGGCGCGGCGGGTGCGGCGGGCGGCGGCGCGCTGACGGCCGGGGGCGCGGCGGGCCGGGCGGGCGAGCGGGGGAAGATGGCGGAGCTGGGCAAGAAGTACTGCGTGTACTGCCTGGCCGAGGTGAGCCCGCTGCGCTTCCGCTGCACCGAGTGCCAGGACATCGAGCTGTGCCCCGAGTGCTTCTCAGCCGGTGCCGAGATCGGCCACCACCGCCGCTACCACGGCTACCAGCTGGTGGACGGCGGGCGCTTCACGCTCTGGGGGCCCGAGGCCGAGGGCGGCTGGACCAGCCGCGAGGAGCAGCTGCTGCTGGACGCCATCGAGCAGTTCGGCTTCGGGAACTGGGTGAGCGCCGCGGCGGGGCCGGCCAGGCGGGCTGCGGGCCCGGGGCGCTGGGGGCCGAGGGCGGGGCGGGGCCGGCAGGTGTGCGCCCGGGCGCGGGCCTCGGAGCGAGCGCAGCGGGGCGCAGGCCCGGCCCGTGGGAGCCCTCGCTGGCCTCCCTGCCTCCCCGGCGCTTCCTCCCTGCGGGTGTCTGCGGGCGCCCTGTGTGGCCAGCCCGTGCCCAAGTCCGCCGTGGCTTCCCTGGACACTCAGGACCCTGTTCGATAGGTGGCCAGTAAATAGTGAACAAAGGAGCCTGCCCTGGGAGCCACGCGCCCCGGGTTCTGCTGTCAGAAGGGTTCTGTAGAGGTGCTCTCTGTGAGAAAGAGGCAGAAGCCGGGCTCCATTCATTTAGCCAGAGTGTGTCACTCTCTCTCCTTGGGATAGAGAAAGGCGGTCATTCTCTAGGGGGTCTCGAAGGAACCCTCTGTCCACTCCTCATCCGTGCCAGAAAGGAAGAATAAAGACCTCTGGCTGTATTGTCACCATAGCCACTAAGGATATGTGGACATCTTCGGGCTTTGTGAGAAGCAGGGAAGCCAGACAGGACCCTGATCTTTCCCTCCTCTGACCTGGCTATTCATCTTGCTGCCACTTCCCAGCTTGCTGCCTTGCCTGCTCCCACACCTGCTGCTCTCCTTTTCTTTCAGTTTCCTCTGCATCAGGTGAGCAGCCCTCAGGACCTTCTGGGGTCCTGGAATCTTTATTTTCCTCCCAAAACCTTAGGGAAGAAGCTGCTCTACAAATTATCACCTAATCGCCACCCTGCAACACCGCTGCCTCACGTTGTCCTTACCTGCTGTTTGTGGGTGTGCAGTGAATCTGCTTTGTGCAGGTCAGACTGGTGAAGGACCCTGAAGGAGGGAAGTCCCATCCTCGCCTTCAGGGAGCTCAAGGTGTTGTGCACATTTGCTCCTGGGCCCCGGAGCTCTTCCCCAAACTCCTGTCCTCCCTGTCAAACCACCTGCCTGACATCTACAGTGACCCAGGCTCAGTCTCCTCACTTGGTACTCAGCTTGCAAACTGAGAGCCACCCGCAGTGTCTTCTGTGTTTAGTTCAAAATGTGTGCAGACTCTAACCACTACTTAGCACCTTAGCGAAGGCTGACGTGAACCTCTTGCCTTCACTGCTTCCGACTGCTCTCCCGCTTCAGTCGTGTCCCTTACAGCCCAGCTCACACCCCATGATCAGGGTGATCTTTTAAAACCCAAGTCACATCTCCTGGACCCTTAGGGCTTCCAGGTGACCTCACTGTTGTCCAGGCTGTACAGCGTCTGGACCACGGGGTCTCACTGCTTACCCTCTTGGTCATTTTTTATTTCTGCCTTCACTGCACTTCCTCCAGTCACAGCTCGTGACTGACCTTTCTACTTCAATATCAGTGCCTTAGCGAGACCTTCCCTTCCCTGTGTCATTCCTGTGGCACTTATCGCCGCAGTCACAGCTGAAAATAGCTGGCGGGGATAAAGCACTGTAGAGTGCTGGGCACTGAGCTGAGCTCTGTGTGTGTATCTCTTGAAATCTTCTCAATAGCCCTAGGCAGGAGGTTTGGATGGACTAGTTTGGCTGCAGAACCTGTGCCCAGCTGCACTGTCCGCACTGCCTCCCCTCCTGAAGTAAAACATGGGTAGCATATGGGAGAGCCTGGGCTGGAAGTGGGGCGGTGCTTTTCAAACTTGAATGCACCGGAAAGCTTGTTAGAGTGCAGATTCGGACTCAGGCAGTCCATAATCTCTGAGCCACAGAAGGAAGGGCCTTGGGGCCTGCATGCCTTTAGTGCAGGTATGGCCTGCTGCCTGCTGCCTGCTGGACTAGCAGGAGGCTCAGGGCAGGCCTGAGATAATTGCCTTGCTGACTGGGCCACAGGTGCCCCCAGGCTTCTGGTCCCCACATCCTGGGAGTAGGAGGCTCTATTCTGCTATTCTGTTCTCTGTCAGTGCCATCTTGGGCCAGTTGCTTTACCCCTCTGGACTTCATTTTTGAAGTTCACCTCAGGCTCTTCTGCATCTTGGATATGTGGTTCTCTTCTGAGTGTATATCCCGATACACAGAAGTCATATGTCCCATTTGGGACATATTTAGCTTGTGCCAGTGCTGTGCTAGGCTTGCCCTTCCTCCCTCCCTCCCTTCCTATTGGACCCAGGGGTGCTCTACCACTGAGTTACATTCCCCAACCCTATTTTATTTTTTATTTTGAAATAGGGTCTCAGTAAGTTACCACACACTGGCTTAAAACCTACAATCCTCCTGCCTCAGCCTCTCAAGTACTGGGATTACAGGCATGTGCCACCGTGCCCTACTGTGCCAGGCTCTTTCTATACATATCTCATGTGATCTGCACAGCAGCCCCGTGGGGAGGGTCCTTATTCTTAGTTCACAGTTGAAGGACGGCAACTGTGAGTCTCAGCTACTTGTCCAGGATTCCACAGCTTTGCACGTGACAGAGCCAGGACTGAACACAGGCCTGCTGATGGCAGTCTGGGCCTTGCCCATGGGGTAAGAGCATTAAGTAATGTGGGTCGGAGGCCGGAGCTAATTGGTGCAACTGGGGTGTGGGCAGGTGGGCAGGGCTTTCTGCAGGAGCCAGAATGTGGCCTGCTTCAGAGGGAGAGTAGAGCGGCCGGTGGCGCACGGGGCGAGGGCTGGGCTCAGCTGGTGGGCTGAGGTTGCGGGCGGAAGGAGGCAGTGTGGGCACAGGAGTTATGTCAGTGGATGCGGCCCGGCCAGGTTTGAGTTCAGATGGCAAGTGGTGGCAGGCAGCCTCAGGGTTGTGTGCTGTGTGGAGCTCGTGGTGGGGCGCTCTAAGGAGGCCAAGGGGGAGGTGTGTCACTGAAGCCTGGCAGCACTGTGACCACTGTCACAGCACTGTTGGTGCTGGCACTGGGGCATGGGGCCTGGGGCCTGAATGGAGCAGGGTGTATCTGAGGAAGGTTAGCCATGGGGCCAGGAGGGGTTGGGGACGGTCAGCATGGCCAGGCTCTGGCACAGGTGAGCCCATGTGTTGACAGCGAGGGGCGGGGATGGGGGAGGAGACCTTGGTGACGGTGGGGGAGAGTGGACTAAAGGACAGTGGCCCCGGGGCAGATCTGAAGGGTATTGAGAGGCGCAGACAGCTAGGGGGTCCCTTGGTTCAGAGTTGGACGACACAGACACAGAAGTGCAGTGCCTTTAGCTGGGTGTGGTGGCGCACGCCTGTAATCCCCGTACTTGGGAGGCTGAGACAGGAAGATCACAGGTTGGAGGCCATCCTTAGCAATTTAGTGAGACCTGTTTCAAAATAAAAAAATAAAATGTGGTGGCTGGAGGTGTAGCTTAGGGGTACAATGTGTCTGGTTCAAACCTTAGTGTAACACACACACACACACACACACACACACCATTTAAAAACATTGGTTTGTTTGGTCCCAAAGTGCTGGCCGTGGCAGAGGGGGCAGTTTGAGGAGGCCACTCCTCTGCAGGGGTGGTCAGAGGCTGGGCACCAGACTCAGGCAAGCTCTGCAGGTTTTGAATTGAGTGAGGTGAGCCCGCGCTGAGGACCTGGTGCCTGTATCGCCTGCTCAGGCTCTGTCGGCGGCTGGTGGATGTCCTGAGTGGCGAGTGGCCTTTCCTTTCCCTCAAGTCGCCATGCACGGCTGGGAGGTGCCCAGGGCACAGGTCCTTGCACCATAGGCTTGCTCATCCAGAGACTGGCGCCTGCTCCGTGCCCGCTGTGCCAGGCTGGTGAGACACTGCCGGGAGTGACACAGTGTGACCTTGCAGGTGCCCTGTGGGTGAGTCCTGTGCTGTCCTGTGCTGGGAAGGACAGGAGAAGGCTGGCCAGGTGGACAGGTGGAGCAGAGGAACGCGCTCTTTTGTGGATTTGTGTATCTGGGGGCCAGGCCGAAGCTGGCTTCCTGAAGGAGAGGACTGGAGTTGGGGACCGTCCCCATGGGGTGACGGGGGAGGTAGATGAGCTTGTGTGCGGTCAGTTTGCAAAGCCTCCCTTGAGCCCAGGCATGCGGCACGGCCAGGGATTTGAAGCAGCCTCCATTTCCCAGGTCCAGGCCTCCCTCCTGACCCTCCCTGCGGAAGAATCCAAGTTGAAGGAAGGGGCTGAGCGGGCCTGCCCGGGTCCTCTGACTCCCTGCTTTGTGTGACAGCACAGCAGGAGGGCCTGCTCAGACCAAGCTGTGAGGGTCCCTGGAAAGCTACCACAGTTGGAAAAAGGATCCCAGGCGCTCTGAGGCAGAGAGTCCCTCCCTGTCCCCAGGGCCAGGCCTTCTGTCCTGGGAGCGCTGGTCACCAGGCCACCAGCGTCCTGACAGTGGGCTTGTAGGAACTGCTTTAAGGAAGGGCTGGAGATACCAGGTAGTTAAAATTAAGGGGCCTGCGCAGGGCAGTGGTTGGTGAACCCCCGTGTGCATCAGAGCGGCAGGGAGGGCTTGCTGAAGTGCACCCACACACCCACATTTGAGTCCCAGGTCAGGGGAGGGGCTTAGACTGCGCTTCTAACAGCTTACCAGGCAGCGTGCGCCGCCAGCCCGAGGCTTGCAAGAACCACTCGGGTGGAGTACTGAGACATGCCACTTAAAAACCTTTAATTTATTAAAAAATATTGTTTAAAAAAATTATAGCCAGGCATGGTGGTACATGCTTGTAATCCCAGTACTTGAGACTGGAGGATCCGGGTTCATGGCCAGCCTCAGTTACTTAGCGAGACCCTGTTTCAAAATAAAGAATAAAAAATAGGGCTGGGGGTGTAGCTTGGAGGTAGAATGCCCCTGGGTTCAATACCCAGTACCACCAATCTTTTTTGTTTTGAAACAGCCTTGCTAGGTTACTGAGAGTCTCCTTAAGTTGCTGAGGCTGTCCTTGAATCTGCGATCCTCCTGTCTCAGCCTCCCAGATATACTGGATTTCAGGTGTGTGCCACCTAAAAGTTATTCTTATTGTGGTAAAATATATTTAACATAAAATTTGCCATCTTAACTTTTTTTTGGTGATACTGGGGATTGAACCCAGGGATGCTCTGTCACTGAGCTACACCCCCAGCCTTTTTGTTTAATTTTGAGACAGGGTCTTGCTAAGTTGCCCAGGCTGGCCTCAAACTTGTGGTCCTACTGCCTCAGCATCCCACGTGACTGTGATTCCAGGCGTGTGCCACCATAGGGGTCACGTCAGCCGTTTTTAAGTGGCCAGTTGAGTGGAGTTCAGTACATTTACGTGGTTTTGCAGCCATCTCTAGAACTTCATCTTCCCACACTGAAGCTCTGTCCCCATTAAATACTAACTTCCTGTCCCCCTCGCCCAGCCCCTGGCAGCCACACTTCTACTTTGTCTTTATGAATCTCATTACTCTAGGGACCTTTTATGAGTGGAATCATGCAGTGTTTGTCCTTCTGTGCCTGGCTTATTTCATTTATCATAATGTTCTCAAATTTCATCCATATTATAGCATGTGTCAGAATTTCCTTCCTTTTGATGACCAAATAATATTCCACTGTGTGTGTATACCTCATTCTGTTTACAAGTCAGCGGATCCCTGGGCTGTTTCCACCTTTCCGCTGTGGTGATTGTGGTAGTGCTGCTGTGAATGTGTGTGCATGCATCTCTTCCACACTATTTTTAGTGCTTTGGGGTAAAACCTAGAAGCGGAATTGCTTCATCAGATTCTGTTTAGTTTTTGAGAAAATGACACCCTCTTTCTCCCCGGGGCATAGCGTTTGCAGAGCTCTTTGTCTGGGAGCCTGCTCTGACCTGAGGCTTTCATCACTGGAGCTAACGACAGCCCTGTGGCTTGGTGCGTTCTCCGGGTTTAGAGAGCCGGGCAGGGAGCCAGAGCCAGGCTTACAGAGCTTCCCCTCGTTGCCAGGGAGAGCGGGGACTTGGGGACGTCCTGGTACCCTGGAAAGACAGGCTGCAGAGTCACTGTGCGTCGGGACCTCAAGGGCCAACCGTGCCCTGCGAGCTGGGCGCTTGTCTCACTTAAGAGACAGGAGGAGGGAAGTGCTGTGTCCCGGGGTCCCTCTGAGTGACCTGGCTGAGCAGGCCGAGCAGCCCTGGAGGGCCGTTGGTGTCCCTGCCTGTCTTTTCTGGCTGCACTGTCCTGCTGCACCTGCGGGAGGGCCCTGGAGACACCAGCTGGGTGCCCTTGTGGGCCTGAGGGGGAGCCGAGACGTGGCGCAGGAGTGGCCTAGTCGTGGCAGGTGGTGGCTGGACCGAGAGGATGAGGGCAGCTTTGTCCAGCCGGGGACCCTTATCGGAGCCTGTGTTCAGTCAGGGGCAGAGAACGTGGTGCAAGAAGCTCCTAGGAGAGTGGTGGCCTGGGCCGGGGAGGCTGCACATCCCGGGGACAGATGAGGAGCTGCAGAGCACTCACTGCCTGTGTTCTGGGATGAGGAGCACCGCCCAGGCTCCCTCCCTCCAGAACACCCAGCAGGCGGGGCTGGGAGGTGGTCCATGGTAGAGCACTTGCCAAGCATGTGCGAGGCCCTGGGTTCCACCCCCCCACACGCACACACGTGCACACATGCACACACGCGCACACACACAGCAGGTGGACTCAGTGTCCTGCTTCCTGTTTCGCCTGGCCTGCAGGTGCCGCCTGCTGCCAGACGTTCCTCCTGAGGGAGCCCTGCTCACAGGTGGCCCTTCCCTGGCCGGGCCCCTTTTACCCAGCATCGTGGGAGAGGTCGGCCTGTGGCTTTGGCCCGTTTTGAGGCTTCTTCATTTGGAGAAAAAGGAGCAGGAGCTGGGTCTTCATTTAGAGACACCGTGTATGCCCTTTGTTTTAAAGCGCAGCCGCCAGGCCCCGACCAGCTTCTTCCTGTCCCGTGTCTCTCAGTCCAGGGTGAGGCGAGGTTGGCAGTGGAGCCCCGTGTGACAGCAGAACGGATGGCCTTGAGGTCACTGTGGAGCAGCACTGACCTGGCCCTGGTGCCGGAGGCTGAAGCCCATGCTCACGGTGCCCCTTCTTTTTTTTTGCAGTACTGGGGATTGAACCCAGGGGCTTCCACCTCTGAGCTACACCTCCAGCCCTATTTTTTATTCTTTACTTTGAAACAGGGTCTCACTGAGTTGCGGAGGCCTCACTAAGTAGCTGAGGCTGGCCGCGAACCCGGATCCTCTGGTCTCAGCCTCCCAAATAGTGGGATTACAAGCATGCACCACCACGCCGGCTCAAGGCGCCCTTTCTGACATTGGCGGTTGGGGGCAGTTGGGCTCTGCCTGAGCCGGTGGCGGTCTCTGGTGTGCTTGGTGCAGGGGGAGTCGTGGTCTCCATGGTCCAGCCTTGCTCAGGAGCTGTCCGAGGCAGGGACCCTTGGTGCGCTATGCCATGGTGACCGCACATGCTCCTGGCCAGACGCCTGGGACCGCCATGTTCAGTGCTGGCTGGCCCCGTGCCTGGATGGCAGCCTGCCGGTTTGTTTGTTTCCTGATGGGTAGATGTGGTAATGACGCTGCTGTCTGGTGGGGGCTGCCGTGAGGACTTTCAGTGAGATGATGTCTTGCTTGTCGTTTCATTTGCATTTTATCCTGTCCACACCTGTAAGAGGAGGGTCACAGACAGGAAGCAGCAGGGTTGAGGATAGATGTGGTGGGGCCTTCCTGGACTGAAGGCTCTTGGACGAGAGGGCTGGGGCTTGAGGGAGAAACACAGTTGCACGAGTGAAGCCCACGGCTCGCAGGTAGCAGGGACGGCTCACGTGCCCTGGACACGGCCAGCTCCCTCGCCGCCCTGTCAAGGGGGACCTGTTACCATTTTCAGACTTGAGCTGAGGAGGAAGGCACAGAGAGGTCACAGTCTGTCCAGGTCACACGGCTAAGGAGGGTGGAGCCAGGCCTGGACCCCTGGGGCCTGACTCAGCCGGCACACAGCAGAGAGCATCGCCTGCAGGCGGGCAGCAGCCAGGCCAGAGTTTCTGCTGGGCCTTGGGGGTTTCTGAGAGGGACAGGCTGGGCCAGGGACAGGTCCTACAGGCCTTGAAAAGCACACCAGGGAGTGTGGCTGGCCCCGGAAGCTTAGTGTTCCCCAGATTTCAGACACTGTCACATTGAAAAATATTTCGGAGGCTGACATAGAGTTGCTAACTTTTTAATTTTCCAAGTATAAGGATATTTAAAAAAGCAAAGATCTCTGCAAGCGGGAGGTCTGGTGGGCCACACCGGGTCCCTCGCCATGCAGCCCTGGACAAGCAGCCTGGTACCGCTGAGCCTCTGGGAACACGGGACCCCAGCCCCACTGGCCTGGGACTCAGCACGGTCAGTGCCTACCTGTCGGAGCCCCTGGTGGCAGCAGAGGCAGCCGTCCCTCCCGGCCGTCTTACTGCTGGAGAAGCTGCCAGGCCCAGGCTGGCTCTGCTGGCCTCTCGCTCCCATCCTGCAGGTGCCCTGGGGAGGCAGTCTGCTGAGGCTCTCCACCCAACGTGACCCTTTCCTCCCAAGGAGCGGAGGCCAGGCACTGTCCGTTAGATAGGCCCAGTCGTTCTGCCTGCCAGAGGCACCGTAGGCCCTTGGGCCCTGGCTGCAGGAGGTGGGAAGAGAATGAGCCTCAGTGCCTCCTCTGGGCTGCTGTATTAGTGGGGACTTGTGTCACTGCGGTGCCTACCGCCTTTTCCCACTGAGTAGGCCATCTGTCCCCAATGGGGAGGATCTCCCCCTCAGACTGGCCACCACAGCCTGGGTCACACAGTGGTAAATATCCCCATCTGGGAAGTCATGACTTGGTGTTATGTTTTGGCCTAAATGCTTCCTAAGAAAATGAAGTGAACATAGTTGATGTTAATAATGATGTTTCTAAGGCCGGGCGTGGTGGCACACGCTCGTAATCCCAGTACTTTGGGAGGTGGAGACCGGAGGATCCTGGTTCGCGGCCGCCCCCCCCCCCCCCCAGTGAGGCCTTCTGCAACTTCGTGAGACCCGGTTTCAAAATAAACTATAAAAAATAGGGCCGGGGGTGTAGCGCGGAGGTAGAACGCCCCTGGGTTCAATCCCCAGTACCACACACACACAAAAAAGATGTTTCTAAAGAGAAGGAATAGTGTAATTTGGCCCCTTAAGCCCAGAATCTGTCTTTAGCTCCAGTCTTCACGGTTGGGCTGCCTTCTTCATTCCTGCTCTGTGAAGTCGCACCCACAATCCTCCAGGTCTCATGGGAAGGTCCCCAGCCCTGCGCTCAAGGTGTGCCCCAGAGAAGCCTGGGGTGGCGGAGCTTCTTACCATGACTCCCAGCTGGAAACCAGTGGTGGGCCTGAATAGCACCGGTGGGTCCTCTGAGCCTTCAGGGGTGCAGGGACAGGCCAGGCTTGCTGGTGGAGCTGCATGGCTGAGCTGGGGTGGCGAGCATGCCAGGCAGCTGCGGGCGGCAGTGAGGCGCTGTGGGCCGGGCGGGTGCACAGAGGTGGTGGCTGGGTGAATGAGCGCGCATTTGGGGCAGCAAGTTTCTGAAGTGGCTTTAGCGGTTGACTTTAAGGAAGAGGCCTCTTGGCAGAAGGGAAAGATTGAGGGAGTCCCACGTTTCCTACCATTAATAACGCTGTGTTTATGGGCTGCCAGGGACAGGAGCGGTGCGTACTTCAGCCCACGGCAGAGTCGCAGCTGGCCTCTGGTGCTGAAGGCCCCCTCCCTTGAAAAGCCATGTCCCTGTCATCTGCAGTCACCACCTAGGAAGGGGACAGACTAGCTCTCCCGGAGCACCAGGCTGGACAGGCGCTAAAGGCAGTGTCTGGTCCTCTCCTTCCCGGAGGCAGGCCATGAGCCACAGTCTTCCCTTGCACCTGCTGGCCAGTGTTTTCTAGTCTGGAAAGGAGGGGTTCAGGCATTCCCTGCCCACCTGTCCTGGGACACTCTGTCCCTGAGAGTGCAGGGTTTGCAGAGGGGTGAAATGGCCAGCGCCAGGTGGGCTAGTCCCACTTAAGACACGGGCTCTGCCACCAGCACCCCGTGGCGTGGCCACGTTCGCACCTCTCCAGATCTCTCTCAGGCACAGAATCCGTGCGGGTTCCTTCCAGCACTGGCCTGGAGAGAAGGTGACCGAATGCCTGTGGAGGTGGGTGACCATGTCGATGGCAGGTGTTCCAGGTAAACGGACACCTGGTGGGACTTGTGTGAAACAGGCATAGCGGTCTGGCTTTGGAATAACCTGTGAACTCTGTTGTTGCAGGAAGACATGGCTGCTCATGTTGGTGCTTCCCGGACACCCCAGGAAGTGATGGAGCACTACGTGAGCATGTACATCCACGGGAACCTGGGGAAGGCCTGCATCCCCGACACCATCCCCAACCGGGTGACAGACCACACCTGCCCCAGCGGAGGCCCCCTCTCGCCCAGCCTCACCACCCCGCTGCCCCCGCTGGACATCTCGGTGGCCGAGCAGCAGCAGCTGGGCTACATGCCGCTGCGGGACGACTATGAGATCGAGTACGACCAGGACGCCGAGACGCTCATCAGCGGGCTCTCGGTGAACTATGACGACGACGACGTGGAGATCGAGCTCAAGCGCGCGCACGTGGACATGTACGTGCGGAAACTCAAGGAGCGGCAGCGCCGGAAGAACATCGCCCGCGACTACAACCTGGTGCCGGCCTTCCTGGGCAAGGACAAGCGGGAGAAGGAGAAGGCGCTGAAGCGCAAGGTCACCAAGGAGGAGAAGGAGCTGCGGCTGAAACTGAGGCCGCTTTACCAGTTCATGTCCTGTAAGGAGTTCGACGATCTCTTTGAAAACATGCACAAAGAGAAGATGCTCCGGGCCAAGATCAGAGAACTGCAGCGGTATCGGCGCAACGGAATCACGAAGATGGAAGAGTCAGCCGAGTACGAGGCGGCCAGGCACAAACGGGAGAGGAGGAAGGAGAACAAAAACATGGCCGGCTCCAAGAGGGGAAAGGAGGACGGCAAAGACGGCGAGTTCGCGGCCATCGAGAACCTCCCTGGGTTTGAACTCCTGTCAGACCGTGAGAAGGTGCTCTGTAGCTCTTTGAACTTGAGTCCGGCGCGCTACGTGACTGTGAAGACTATTATAATTAAGGACCACCTCCAGAAGCGACAAGGGATCCCCTCCAAAAGTCGCCTTCCCAGTTACCTGGACAAAGTCCTAAAGAAAAGGATTTTAAACTTCCTCACAGAGAGCGGGTGGATATCCAGGGATGCTTCCTGAAGACGGTCCTGCAGCGCCGGAGCCACTCCCGGCCCAGTGATGCTGACGTAGCTTGTGAGCCAAATGACTGGGGGGCAGGAGAAGCGCTTCCTCCCCTCATCGTTGCTCTTTTTAGACAAATTGAGTTCCTTTTTTAAGGTATAAATTCTCTTCGTGGTCCTCTGAAAGAAGCAATAGTAACAATCTTATATTGGATCATGGGGGAGACAAAGATGTGTCTATTTTGACTTAGTCCTAAAAGTAATCCTTTAAGATGACGATTTGCCTTTGCGTGTTCCGTTTGGAGAGTATTACGAGGTGGGATGATTCCATTTTGTGAGCCTTCTTCCCTTTGGGTACAAAAGCTGTCGTGCTGTGGGTGCCAGGAGTGATGCTTTCCTGCTGGGCCGACAAGCCATCCACTTGTCCCTGGTGACACAAGCTCTTCTCAGGCGGGGCTGCCGTGGGCGCCCTCTTCTGAGCCCACTGCTGCCCCCAGCAGACACCCCGTGTGGCCCAGGGCACGCGGCACTTTACCGGGAGGCCGGCCAGGCAGAGCCCTCCACTGTGGAACAGATGCAGAACGTGAAGCCAGAGGGGACCGGCCAGGACGCTTCCTCACGCCCTTGTTTACACAGTGACCGCACGAGCTTCCACTTCTTGTCAGCAGCGGCCAAGCGGGAGCTTGTGGCTCCCAGGTCCCAAGGCCACCCCGCCTCCTGAGTCTGGGCTTAGCCTTCTGCCTGCTTGGGGGAGGGCAGTGGCCCTGGGCACGGTCCCCGGGCAGATCCTTGTCCCAAGAGTAGGAAAGCGGGTAGTGGAAGGGACTCAGGAACTAGTGGGGGCTGCCAGGTTCTGTGGGGTGCCCGTTAATGCTGTGATTCCCTGTGGTGCGTTTTTCTTGGAAGACCCCATTTTAAAGAGTTCAGGGCTCAGCGCTCAGGGTTCTGAGTTCGGGCATTAGCTTCCTCAGGATTCACATCGCAGTTCCAAGTACCCTTCCCACTGAAGATATGACCACGAGAGCCCTGCTAAGTGAATTAGGGTGTGGCCAGGCCCGCACCCCTTAGTGGGGCAGAGCCACTGGGCCAGCTCGCAGGGTCTGCGAGTGCAGAGGGTGCTGGGCTGTGCCTTGGGCCCCACGCTGCTTCCTTTCACCGTCTTCAGCCTGACCGAGCTGTTCCTGGGGTCCTCAAGGATGGACACGGTACCTTTCTACACTTGCGGAAGTCGCCCGCCTTCCGGCTGCTCAGGGTTCTCACACCCAAACCCTGCTCTAGAGTCCCTGGAGTGACCACAGACCCAAGCCCATTCCTCCTGAGCTCATCCCGTCCCCCTGCCCCCATAGGTACAAGAGCCTGTTTACCTCCCAGAATGTATGGGCTTGAAGTTACAGTAAAGTGAAGTGATTTGAAAAGAAAAAACCTCCTCATTCCCAAGGACAGCCTGATTACGTGCCTTTCCTTTGTTTTTACATCCTCTGTCCCTTAGGGTAAGTTTTCGGCGTTAAAATATTTCAAATACACTGTATATGGGTTTGGTTGCAGAGTGCACTGTGGGCTGTTGGAGACGCGCCCTTAGCTAGGCCAGGACTTGACCAGAGATGCCTGCTAAGCAACGGTGTTACCAGGGGACCAGCTCCACTGTCCCGCCCGCAGAGTGACCACAGTCAGTGAGCTGGAGCCCACCACTCGGCAGTGATAGGGATGGTGCTAAGTTCTTGGTTGTCTCAGCCAGTGGTTCTCAAAGTGGGGTTCCTGGGTACTTGTAACAAAATGCAGAATTGGGCCCCAGATGGTCCTCTTGAGTTGGGGGTTCTGGGGTGGGGCTTAGCAAGCTGGTTTTCAGATCTGCCAGGTGGTCGGGTGCAAGCTCAGTTGAGAGCCCCTGGCTTTAGCTGTCCTGGTGTCTCATTCCTTGATTTGCTACAACACCAGAATCCTGGCTTGGTGAGGTTTTAAGTTTTAGTCTTATTTTTCATATGCTGATAGCCAGACCTGCATTGCGCTTGAGAAGCAGAGGATCCTGGAAATGTGTATGGCCCAGGCCAAGAGCTATCCAATGAAAACCTTTGTGCTTAAGCAGTTTTTTAATGTAAATATATCTTTTTGATGGTATGAAGAATTTATTTAGGCTTGACTGTTCTAAAACACCATAATGAATGTATAATTAATTTATGTTGAAGTATTAATATGTTGTTACAAGGGAAAGTAATTCTAGGATGGGTTGCCTCTTACTCCTACCTGCTGCGCTGTCTGTCACATTAGTCCTTACCTCTGCTGTTAGCTAAGAGCCTGACGTGTTTATATTTTAATTCTCACAATAAACTAGCTACCATAACCCTATGGAACTAGGTCTTTGCAAAATTTAAACAAACTGTCTTTAAGTCCAGAAAGATAGGTAATTCTTCAGCTATTTGAAGTAATGCTCTCTGGGAGGCCAACATTCCAAGAATGTATTAAAAACTGCAACTCTGACTACCATTTTTACTATCCTTTTACATATTAAAAAAGTTGAGAACAAAACAGTGTCACTGCTTGCTTCTTACACTGTTCCCTGGGCCTCAGCATGGGGTGAGCCAGTACTCAGACGCAGGATGCCCACAGCACGCGGCATGCTTTAGTGTGGCGCTTGGCAGCCCCCTCCCTGACGGGAGCCATCCCTCCACAGACTAGTCCTGCAGGGAGCCTGGCCGATCCCTGACACTTCTGAAGGTCTGCTGTGGAGTTCCATCTAGTTCTGACTGTCCACGCTGTACACCTTAGGCCATGCTGCAGTCACCTAGTCACTACTAGAATGCAGCCGAACAAATCTGATTTCCAGTGCAAATATGTATGTCATTAAAGATGTTTTCCTACTCGTGGTGGATGTTTGAAATACACTATAAAGAATATGGGCCGGGTGTGGTGGTGCACACCTGTAATCCCAGTACTTGGTGAGGCTCAGACAGGAGGATCGGAGATTCGAGGTCAATCTCAGCAACTTAGACCCTGTTTCAAAATAAAAAGTAAAATAGGGCCGGGGTCTAGCTCAGAGGTAGAATGCCCCTGGGTTCGATCTCAGTACCAAAAAAAAGCCACATTTGAGCTGTCATCTCTTAGAACCCTACCCCTACACCAAGATCCCAAACTCTGAGGATGCACAAGTCCCCATAAAAGTAACATTTCACATACTCTATCCTCTAGTAAACTTTAAACCATATCTAGGCTACTTATACCCAATACAGTGTAAATGCTATGTATGTAGACCATTATTCAGGGAATAATGACAAGAAAAAGTCCGCTGCAGTTTTCCTTTTGAGTATTTTTGGCGTGCAGTTGGTTGAATGTGTGCCTGTGGAACCAGTGGACGCTGAGGGCTGGCCTTTGGCTGCCTTTGGTCAGTTTGGCGCTTTTTGCGGTGCAGCTGTAGCTAAGAGGGAGGGACGGCACATTCAGACAAGCCTGAGCGCTTCCTCACTCCGGCTCTGCTTTGCAAGTGGGTTCCTGGGGGTAAACAGGCATGCCCACAGATGAATGGCACAAGGCAGGCGAGCTGGACCCCGTTGTGGGTTCTCTGTGGTCACGCTGCCTTCAGTTCCATGGTATGTTTTTGAATAACTGAAGGCAGCTTAAAGGAAAGGAGGAAAATGTTTGGAAATAGGAAAAACAGATTTTAACTATTAGACTATTACTTGCATCTTTCAAAGTTACTAGTGTTTCCTAATCAGGAAGTGGAGTATCAGTGGCCTGGCCTTCGCTAACGAAGGCAGTGGAAGGCATGTTTTCCTCTTGTTTATACTAGAGGCCTCTCATTCAACCTTTTCCCTAAGTCCTAGATATGAATGTAAAGGAGGAACAGGGGTCCTTCTGCCAGAAAGTTCCAGTCAGCTTTCACAAGTCACGTGTGTGGCTGTGCTAGTGCTTTCTCAGCCCTTCCTGTGGTCCGTGCTCACTGTGATGGGCCTGGAACCTAGGCGCCCGCAGCTGCCCTGGGCTGGAGAGCCGCTCTGCCTGGTGCACAAGGCACCTGCGCACCACGCGCGGCTCCAGGGTTGGAGCTCGCCGAGAAGGGGGAGAGGTCATGCTTGCATCAGGCTCGAGCCTCCACCAAAGGACACATCATTACAGAAAGTAGGAAAATAAACATATTACGCTTTTAATCCTCTTAAGTAAAATTTGAAAATTAAACATTAACATTTAAAGTATAGCCAGTATGTGGTCTTCATATTCTGAGAAGGTCCATCTTAGAGGGAACATACCTTGAGGTTGTTAGTCCCTAGCTGAATATATGTTTACACATTGAGATGGACAAAACAGAGAAAAAGGAACTTACTTTGTCAAATTCAATTGGCAAAATAAAGACGGTGAGAATGCTGACATTCCTATGTTCACTTTCTACCTCCACAGAAAAGCCAAAGGTCCATTTCTAGCGTCTCGACACAGATTCTACAGAACTCACGTGTTCGTCTCAGCGTAGGCATAAATCTTCAACAGGAACCATTTCCGCTCCCACCTCTCCTGCGTGAATGCACAGCAGGCCGAGGACACCCGCGGCTCAGCGCCGCACTGAGTCGTGGACGCACGGCACAGACGGGCACGTCCAGGTAGCCAAACAATTCCCGAAGACCTTTTATTTGTTTAGAATACTTTGCAATCACCAGTTTGAGCAGATACAGTGTTATTCACGATACTCTAGAGGTCCCGTTGTCCCTCTTCTGGAAGTACATGGAGCTATTAAACACGTGGCACTAAGAACCAGCGACCAGACTCCCGAATCAGTTCCTTAATGCAACTGTGCGACCGGCTTAGTTTTCTGTTTAGCCGTTGCTTGCTTAAGCGGTCCAACCAGGCTGGACAAAGGTCAAAGGTACTCACAGATGAGAAACAACAAACCCACCTTTAGAGAGTTACAGCACGTAACTAAAACCAAAGGCCCTGCAGGAGGCCGCTAGGCTTCCTTCACCACCCCCACCAGGGCCGGCCTCAGGGTGCGCCCGTGCAACTTGTACCCCACCTTGCTAACCAGCGCCACCGTGCCCGGCTCTTTTCCCTCGACTGGCGTGTGGAACAAGGCCTCGTGTTCGTAAGGGTCGAACTTGGCTCCGACGGGGTCGAGCCTGAGCAAGCCGTGCTTCGTGAACACCTTCTGGATCTGCACCTCGGTCATCACCAGCCCCTCGTACAGGCTCTTCAGGTGAGGGTTGTCGTCTTTAATTTCTTCTTTTGGAACGCTCTGCGTTGCCTTCTCCAGAATGTCTGCCACCTCCAGCAAGTCCTTGCAGAAGCCCTGGATGCCTGTCAAAGTTAAAGAAAAAGGTTCGCGGTCCCTATCAACTGCACAGGAGGCCAGACTGTGCTGCTTAATGATGCTTGGATAGTGTGTGTGTGTGTGTGTGGGGGGGGGTAGGGATCGAATGCAGGGGGATTCTACCTCCAAGCTACACCCCCAGCTTTTCTTATTTTTTAATTTTGAAACAGGGCCTCACTAAGTTGTGAAAGCCTTGCTAAGTTGCTGAGGCTGGCCTCAAACCTGCGATCCTCCTGTCTCAGTCTTCCAACTACTGGAGTTACAGACATGTATTGCCATGCCTGGCTTTGCCTTGATCATTTAAAATAAGAACCCCCCCCCCAAAAAAAAACCTTTTCTAGGAATGAGAGCTAAAATGAGGAAGAAAGCGAGGTGGAGGGGAAGATTAAGCTTAAAATACCCTTAAAGCTGGGCGTGGTAGTGCATGTCTATAATCTCAGTACTTGGGAGGCTGAGACAGGACTATGGCAAGTTGAAGGACAGCCTCAGCAAGTAGTGAGACTCTCATCAACCTAGCGAGACCCAGTTTCAAAATAAAAATATAAAATAGGGCTGGGGGTGTAGCTCAGAGGTAGAATGCCTCTGGGTTCAATCCCCAGGACCAAAGAATAAAAAAAATACCCTCGAGACTTCCAAGCAAAGATGTCAAGTAAGCAGTTGGATGTATGGGACTAAAACTCAGGAGAGATACCAAGCTGGAATAGAGACCTGAGTGTGAAGGTCATTTAAACCCACGAAGTGCAGAAGTCACCCAGTGAGCAGTGCAGAAAAGGAAGAGGCCTGGTACTGAGGCCTGAAGAGCCTCGGCATTTGCAGGCTAGGCAGGCCTGCAATCTCGTCACCAGGAAACAGGTGACAGCACCCAAGGAAAAGTGTTCCCAGAAAGGATTCGTTATCTGCGTCGAATGCGGCAGGACGACCAGATCTGGACTGGTTTCCTCTGTCCTCCCTGTGGGCGAGCCACGGAGCCTCCCATTCAGCGCCTCGTCTCTAACACGAAGCCCCACAGCAGACACTCCATGGGCGGCCTGGGGTCCAGCTGGCATCACAGGAGCAGAGCCGGTACCGACTAGCTTTGTGATGTGCAGCGGTCACTGAGCCCCAACGATCTCAACTGTACAATGGGAAGGCAGTGACAAAAATCCCCAACGGTGACTGTGCGGAGGCACGCGAGGAGCTCTGAAGTTAGAGCGATGCTCTCGGGCTGGGAGGAGAGCTGCCTTGCTACTCATTTAGCTACAGGTCCCCAAGGTCTGCAAGGGGGCAGGACAAGAGGACTGGCTCCCGCCTGACCACACTCCGCTCTCCACGCTGCCACGGCTGCGGAACCTTGGCTCCTCAGCAGACACCCGAACTACAAACCCATCTTGAAGAAACCGGGGGGGTGGTGGTGGTGGTGCTGGCTGCCCCACCTGCCGCCCAGTCCTGCTCTCTGATATGTATGCAGGCGCGGCCTCCTTCCCTGTCCCCATTATATTCTTTTGGGGACCCAAACATATAATGTTTAAAGTTACCATATAATTTTGCCTCCTCCACTAGTTTTTGGCTCCTTTGCCGCAAGTTCTCAGTATCTGCCAATGCTCGTTTATATTTTTCCTAAAGAAAGAACAAAAGATTTACGTGAATCAACTACAGAACAAATTCATAGGAAAGCCATCCTGATTTGAAAATGGTTACATCATAAACTCCAAGTCAAAATACAAGTAAGACCTGTTATTACTTTTGAGGTTTTGGGTAGTAACAGGACAGCTTAGTAAGGAGGACTCATTTACACCTGTCTCACGATTTCTAGTGAGTGGGGAGTGATGTGAGCCATCACCCACTCTGATCCAAGTGCAGAGGGGAAGGGACAACAGGAAGGTCCTCCCTGTGGTTCTGCTGATCTCAGCACCTCAAGAGAACCACTAGCTCCCCTAGCAACATCCAACCCCGGGCAGTCCCAGCACCATGCTCAGGGCGGCCGCATCTCCAGTTCCAGGCCATGCAGGAGGGTGGGGACGGTGGACCTGGGTGGAAGCTGAGGCCTCTACCCCATGGGGAGAGCACCCACCCATGCACCTGTGCTGCATGCCCTGAGGGCTCGGTTCAAATGCTCCCTGTTTAATGATCATGGGAGTTCTGGTATCTTCCTCGCTCCTCGCCACTCTTCCTATAGGCTCACTCACCCCGAGCATCCCTCTTTGTAGCACTTGCTGACTGGCTCTGTGCAGGTCTCTGCACTACAGCTGTTCTCAGCCTTGGGTGATCACAGTGCAGAGGTTGACACAAGGGCTCAGAGGCAGCCTGTGCTGGTTCAAGGTCTGGCTCTGAGACCTGGGGAGTATCCTTAGCCTCTGTGCCTCTCTTTCCTCATCGGAACAGTCTACTCATAGGACTGTGGTGAGGATTAATAGTTAACTGGCATCACACGAAGACAATGCCTAAGTGTTTGATGTCACCAATCGTAAGTCCTTAAGGAACTTGATTTGTGCCACCTCTTTTTTTTAATCACATGGAGTAATCATATTACTAACCAGTTCACAGAACTCCTACCCACCATGAGAGCAACACAGGACCATATCTCGCCCCCAACTCCTACACCGACAACTTTCTGGTTTCTTTCCTAAGGCCCAGCTTTAACAACCATGGTGAGTATTCCTCATTTGTAAAGACTACTTTCAGTCTTAACGCTTTTGTAGTGGACAAGTGACTGAACACCTCTGGCTTTGGTCTGTTAGCAGTGAAACTTGGGATTTTATGAGGACCGCTGAGAAACAGTTCAGCAGGGTCTGTGTCCTACAAGGGAGCATGAGTCCTTACCACAGTCTCTCTTAGCTGCTCTTCCAACTTGACCTTCTCTTCCAGAAGGATCTTGTCCGTAGACGGTGACTCTGCCTTCTGCTCACTGTGCCCCATGTCCTCTTCCAGGCTCTGTCCATTGTTCTTTTGTTTTGTAGCTGTGCACAGCAACCGAGGAGAGGACCTACAGCAAAGTCCACAGGTTAGAAACAGACGGTTGTTTGTTAAAGCCAAATACAGGGTTTTAGAAACTTGGGATAATTTTAATCTATTTGCTATTGACTTTTTGGGGAGAAAAGATCTATCTCAAATCTAATAAAGACAACATATAAAGCATATGACACATAACGTTATTTTGGTCAAAAGACCACATGTGACAGAGGCTCTACCACATAGGCTATGTGTGTAGTAGGCCAGGTTTGTGTAAGTACACTCTAACATTCACAATGATGAAATCACCTAGTAATGACGTAGTTCTCAGAATGTACCCCAGTTGTTCAGCAATTTGTGACTCTAGTTATACAAGATCTTTTGCAATACCTGCTTAGACTAACATGAACACCTAAACTCCTCCTCCAGCATGCTAGGAGTCTTCTGAGATCCAGGTCTAGACCCCATCTTGTTTATGGAGCAGCTACTGTCAGAGGTGAGGCCCACTGCTGGTATCGCTGACAAATACGGACTGGGTGAGACCTGCACACGCAGCACTTAGCATCATGCAAAACAGGTAAGCTATCTATACACAAAGAACTGCACTTGATGCTTTGATAGAATAGGAAGACAGCAGGCCTGGGGCAGTGGAACCAGGAAAAGCTTTGCAGGACAGGTGAGAACCTCAGAGAGAGGGCACTCCTGGACAGAGGCGTGGCGACAGGAACATGAGATATGTACAGGGGGAGTACAGAGAACTAACCCTCAGCCTCCCAAGTACTGGGATTACAAGTGTGCGCCACCACGCCTGGCTACGAAGCCTTTAATGACAGTCTTTTGTGTGTGTGTGTGTTACTGGGGATGGAACCCAAGGGCTTTCTACTTCTGGCCTACACCTCCAGACCTATTTTATTTCTTATTTGGAAAGTCTCTCACTAAGTTGCTGAGGCTGGCTTCTAACCTGCAATCCTCCTGTCTCAGCCTCCCAAGTACTGGGATTACAAGCAAGGGCCACCACGCCCGGCTCTAATGAGTCTTAAAACCCAGGTTTCTTCACCAGGACTAGCAGAAGCTCTAATTATAACATGGTTCAATCAGAAATAAACGGCGGTCAGCTTTCTTTTCAGGTTCAAGAAAACTGCCTCAATGAATGGGAAAGCAATCACTACACAGAATATACATACAAGGATGTTTATGTCAGCACTGTACAGTGACAAGCCAGAAACATAATGTTCACAAGCAAGGAAATGGTTAGATAAACTGTTGCTTCCACAGTCTGGAAAATCATGCAGCTAATAAAAAGATGTGTACATGCATTACGTAGTTGTCCGTTGGATGCACTTATGGGTGTTCTGTTAAGAAAGGCAGCTAAGAGAGAGAGAAAAAACTCACACCTATCACCTAATGATATGTCCTGAGAAAAATGTATTAGGCTATTTTGTAATGTAAACTAAGATGGCTAAAAAGTCACTAAGTCTTAAGGGACCACTGTCCTCCATGTAGTCCATCACTGACTGGAAGTTATGGAGCACATGACCACATAAAACATGTTCCTAAAGGCTTATAAGAAAGGAATGGTAGGATCTTTTATAGTTGGTTACCACAGAGGTGGGAAACAATGAACTTTTTATTACATTTTTACTTTTGTGGTTTAAAAAAAGTTAAGAACTTGAAAACAGTGTACCATTGTGAAGCATGTCTTCTCTTTGAGTTGTTTCTGCCCCTGGCTGTGGCAGTCACACTACACTGGCTTTCTGCAGGTCAGCTCTGCTCTGCACAGACCATTTCCTGCCACCAAGAGGGGTTGGGGAGCCAACACGGGGGTTGGGGACAGTGCGAGGCATGGTAAGGCGTGCAGCAGGGCCCAGAATCAGAGCTGGCCTGTGATCCTCAGAAAGTACAGCTGCTGTGGGAGCTATGACTACCTTTCACCTCTAGTCTCCCTAGTTAAGCATCTTTCCACAAATCCACAATTTCAGAAACAAATGATGCTGGCTTGGTGGTCACTTTCCTGGCAAGCTAATTCCAGATACAAAACCACAAATGACTTGAACAAAAAGCCTTTCTACTCAATACTCCAGGAGATTCACTTTGTTGTTTCCATGGTGTTTTACATAATTATTAATTTGGCATTCACTCCTTCAGTGTAAGTGATCTTCGCCTCACCTGCCTACCTGATCTCACTAGATTGTGGTTTGCAGAACTAAAAGGTGGGACTCTCAAAAACCAGAAGCCACAGATTAAAAGGAAAACATTGGGGGCGCTGGCACTAGTGACCCTCGGTGGGGAGTGTGCACTTGTCTAAACAAACTGCCCACAGCAGACTCCGCTGCTCTTTTGACCTCACACTCCCGGGAGGCGAAGGTGGAGCAGGAACTCCAGGCAGAGTGGAAAAAGCCCGTGAACAGGTCGATCGGCCACACGGAACTCCCGCGCTGCCCCGGCCTTGAGCTGAGCACTGCAGCGATGGATATTAGTAAGAGGCCACACCCGGCCGGGTAGTGCCTCGCTACGTGACCTTGGTCAAGTGGCGGGTTTCTCTGGCAACTTTCTTCAACCGCAGGAAAAGCCGAGGCTGCCTTCGCGGCGGTGAGTGCCTGGGGTGGTGGACGAGTGCGAGGGAGGCGTCGCCCCAGGCCCGGGACCGCAGGCACACGCGGGCCGCGGGGCCTTCCACTCCAGACGCCGCACGCCGCGCGCCGCGGCCCCCAGCCCCGCGCTTCCGCTGCAGGTGGCCGGGAGCCCCGAGGGGGCAGCACGGGCGCACCCGGCCACAGAGCAGGCCCGGGGGGTGGTTTGCGTCCCGCGCCGGGGAGCCCGGGATCCCCGCTCCGGCGATGAAGCCCCGAGGGTGGCCCGCGTCCCGCATCCCGCATCGGGGCGCCGCGGGCCCGAGGAGGCCAGAGTCGGGGAGGTGGTGGGGAGCCGCGCTGCGTCCTCAGCCCAAGGAGGCCAAGCGCCCTTACCTGAGAGACAACGCCAAAGCCGGGAGACTGCGCCGCGCCAGCCTCACACACCGAGCCGCCATGACTGCTCCTGCCGCTGCCGTCACTGCGCACGCACCGGACATGCGCGGAGGCTGCTGTTCCGACTTTCCCGCCCCACGTGTTCTCTTCAGCCAATCTGTGGCCGCTTATGCTGTGATGGACAGACAGTAGTGACCAGTAATAGCGAGTTACGGCAGAGCACAGTTTCCCCTCCTCGGTGGGCGGGGTCTGAGGCCCCTGGGAGCCCGAAGGTGAGGTGAAAGGTGAGGGGGACAGGGGGAGGAGCCTCTCTGTGGGCGGGGCTATGTCGGGGAAAAGCCAATAGGGAGGGCGGGGGCGGGCGCTCGGAGCGCACGTGGCTGTTGCTGCGGGAGCGAGTTCCCACCCGAGCCCCTCCGCCTCCGCCGCGGCTGTTGGAGCTCCCGGGACGCCGCCAGCCTGTGGGGGTACGCGCGGGTTTGGGGCGGCGCCGAGCGCGTGGCTAGCTGGGCTGAGTCGGGAGGCCCGGGTGTGGTGTTCAGAAAGAGGCTGGGGAAGGTGCACTCCCGACACGCCCGCGCTGGTGGTGCAGGAGCGGGTCCGGGGCCCCCTTCTCCGCCCTGAGTTCAGTGAAACGAAAAAGAGACGGGGAGTGGAGGTGATCGCGCCTCAGCAAGTTCGATGTTGGATGCCGGGGCCGTGGGTGTTAGTTTTAGCTTTCTATCACCTTCCGTTTTTCAAAATAAGACACTAAAACATAAAATAAGAAAAGCACAGGAAAACTTTTTTGGGACACCTGTGAGGCTCACAAATTGGAATGTTTTCGTTAATCGGAGCGAGCTGCTTCTGCTCTATCACACGCCCCTAAAGTAGGAGAGGTGCTGGAAGAGGCGCCTTCTGTTATCTATCCCTTTCTTGGCTCCCTGAGCCTGGGGCCCAGCAGGAGATTAGGTCTGGCTTCCACACTCCGTGGCTTGCAGTGCAGTCCTGACTGCGAAGACCTGGACAAATGATCCGGTTATTAACCAATTAGGGCCTGGAGAGAGAAAAACAGAAGTGGAACTCATTAGACAACAAATGAGCTTAAAAGACATAATTGAATTGAATGTATGGAACTTACTTGAATCATGATAGAACGAATCAATTGTAGAAAAGACTTGTGAAATGATGGGGGAATTTGAATATGAACTGGATATTAGGTAATTTGGAGTTATTGATACTTTTGTTAAAAATAAAAACAGCCTGGTGGTTATGTTAAAATGTCCTTTTCGTCAGAGGTGCAAACAAGCATTTTCAGTAAATTGCTGCAGTGTCTGGAATTTGCTTTAAAAATACTGTAGAAAAAAAAATGAGGACAGATGAAACACAAGTGGCGAAGTATTGATAGTGGTTGTCACTGGTGGATGAATATACTGTGGGATTTTATTTAGAATATGTTTGGAATTTTCCGGGATAATTTTTTTTGTACCGGGGATTGAACCCAGCAGCATTCTACCTCTGACCTATACCCCCAGCCCCTTTTTTATTTTTTGTTTTGAAACAGGGTCTCATTAGGTTGCTAAATTGCTGAGGTTGGTCTTGAACTTGTGATCCTCCTGTCTCAGCGTCCCAAGTATTGGGATTACAGGTGTACGCCATTATGGCCAGCTCTCTCGGATGAAGTTTAAAACATCTGTGTTTCTCAGCCGGGCGTGGTGGCACAGTACTTGGGAGGCTGAGACCGGAGGATCACAGGTTCATGGCCAGCCTCAGCTACTTAGGCCTCCGCAACTTAGTGAGACCCTGTTTCAAAATAAAGAATAAAAAATAGGGCTGGGGGTGTAGCTTGGAGGTAGAATGCCCCAGGTTCAATCCCCGGTACGGCAAAAAACAAACAAACAAACAACCAATCTGTGTTTCTCATTGGCTCTAATCAATGCTCTTATCCTGAATCTGCTCACCTGTAAAACTGGGATCTTACCGTTTGATGTAAGTTTTAAAAGAGATGATAATGGTAGCTTCCTTTCTCTTTGGAACTCAGAGGGAATCAGATGGGCATCCTACCGTGCAGAGAAGGATGCTCAGTCCAGGCCAGCCCCCTGGCCAAGCCCTGTATCCATACCCAGAGCAATGTGATTCCCTTACTCTGAGGCCTGCTTGTGCTGCCACCTTGCGGCCACATCTGGAACCGCTCCAAAGAGACCCACCTCTTGGGAAGCCATCTGCTCAGGTGAGCTCAGGTGCCCTTGGGAAGCTACCCTGAGGTCTGGAACTTCATCACATTTGGAGTCGTCTCCACATGGAGAGCAAGCTTCTGTGTGAGAAGACTTCAAGCTTGATCAGCTGTTAAGCTTATGTCCAGCAGTGGGCATGGGCGGCCCAGTGGGAGTTGAGGGGAGGTGGGGGGCAGGAAGAGCAAACTAAACAGCATGTGGTGCCCCTCAAAAGGATGGGTGTTATTTAAAAAGAAAAAAGCCCTCAGAAGAAGGTCATGCAGATGGCTCAACAGCATGTCGACTGTGGGCGTGATGCTTGTAACAGCCGCGCGCTGGTCGTGTGCCAGGCTCTGCGCTGGGTGCTTCAAAGATGTCCTCTCTTGGATCAGCCCAGGGATGTGGCCAGGAGGCGCGGGGCTCAGGCAAGCGAGGTGACTGCATAAGGTCATGCAGGTGGGGAAAGGAAGAGCTCTTGTGAGCTTATTCCCACTGACCCTGCACCTGTCTACCAAAGGTGTCTGCTGTGACCCCAGCTGCATTATGGCCCCTCAGCAGGGGTGGATTTTCATCCTTTCATTTAGAAAGACAGGGGTTTGATGGGTGTGGCAGACAGAATTCCAAAGATGGACGCTAAGCCCCTCATCCCTCACCCCAGTTATTCAATCAAACACTCACCCAGGTGCTTGTGTGCAGGACTTCACACTTGCAGTTAAATCCCCAAACCGGCTGACCTTGAGGTAGAGATTATCTGGCGGGTTGACCTTTTGAGCCTTTCAAAACCTGGGAGTTTTCTCCAGTTGGCAGCAGAAGGCCAGGTCAGATTCAAAACGTGAGAAAGGCTGGGATGGGTCACCGTTGCTGGTTTGAACATGGAAGGGTCATGTGACAAGGCTGTCCTAGGAGCAGAGAGCAGTCCTCAGCTGGCAGAGAGACAGGAGAGGGGGACCTCAGACCTGCGACTGCAAGGAGCTGGAATCTGCCGACCAGCTGAATGAGGTTGGAAGTGGACCCTTCCCCAGAGCCTGCCCACTGCCTTGATTTTGATCTTAAGAGAGACCAACAACCAACAACCTGGGGGGCCAGGCAGCAGGGCCCCCCAGGCTCCTGGTGCACGGGCTCTAAACTGGAAAGGATGCTCTTGGGATAAGAAAAATACCAGCAGAAGGGGCCATAGGCAATCAGGTTGAAGTAGCTTGCTATAAAAAGAGGCAGGCTTCACGCGAGGGGGTTCACTTGGGATAATCAGTTGCACAAGGAAAGAGCCTTGCAAAATTAAACAGTAAATGGAGGTGTCTGGACCTAGTGGCATCAAGGTGTGGCTCTAGTGCCCCGATACAGGTAGGGTGGCCACAGAGTGGGCAAAGAAGTAGAGAGGCAGCGATGGAGTCCTCAATCCCAAGGAAAGCTGCTTTTCTCTCTCTCTTTTTTCTTTTCTCTCTCTCTTTTTTGTACTGGAGATTGAACCCAGGGGCATACTACTTCTGAGCTACACCCGCAGACCTAGTTTACTTCTTATTTTAAAACAGGACCTCACTACGTTGCTGAGGCTAGCCTTCAACCTGCAATCCTCTTGTCTCAGCCTCCCAAGCACTGGGATTACCGGTGTGTGCCACCACACCTGGCTCCAAGAAAAGCTTCTTAAAAAGCCTGTGGGCAGAACTCCTTGGAATCTAAAGCTGATTACGTTGTTTCTTACAAGCCTGCTGTGTTTGAACCCTCCTCTGTGCAGGTCAAATCAGTCATTAGGCAGACTATCAGGACCGTGGAAAGCGCCGTGGGCGAGGACTGGCAGAGGAAAGCGTTCGTTTTTAAAATAATGGTGCTTATTATAGAAATGTTGGAAACTGAGTGGTGGGATCATGTAGGCAGCCAGCCTCTCCCCTCCCCCTGCGCTCCTTTCTTGCCCTGTATAAGGAGTCCAGCTCTGGCACACTCTGTCTCCCTTGGGTGGAGTGCAAACCTGGAACTGGACTGGAAGGCAGGCACACAGCCACGGGTGGCCCCCCTGGATCTCAGTCTCTCACCTGTGGGATCAGCTAACAATGCTCACCTTATCGTGCCAAGCCCAGGGCCTGGCTGCACTTTCCTCAGCGGAGTCTCAGCACCAGTGGCATGGGGGCCAGGAGGGACATGGTGTGTGTGGCGCTGCTCGGGAACTGTGCTATGGGCAAGGGATCTCTCGGGAGCTACAGCTGAAGCGTGGTCTTGGGGACCTCCTGAGCCGCTGCTCCTGCCCCTGCTACCTGTGCAGGGGTGGGAGTGACTGTCAGGAATGGGGCGCTGATGCAGACCCCACAGACGATCATGGAGTAGCAACACCTGCTACTGCCCTTGTTCCTAGGCCCCTCTGGATGAGGAAGCCAAAACAACAGCGGCTTGAAGTGGAGAAGTTCATTTCTTCAGTATGCAGAAGTCCTGGGGCAGGCATCTGTGGCTCCCATGTGGTTCTGTGGCCCCAGGGGTTCAGGGGCCCAGGCTCCTCCCAACTCGCAGCTCTGCCCTCCCCAGGGTGTGGCCCCCATGTAATGGTGAGGATGGAGCTCCAGCCATCACAGCAGCATCCCACATAGTAGGTGTGCAGAGTGCAGGAAGAGGGAAAGCATGAGCCGCTGCAGTCTCTACATACTGTAGCCAAAATGTGGCCGCGTGGCCACGCCCAGCTGCAGAGGAAGCTGGGAAAGGTAGTCTTTTGTTCCAGGAGTCCACACCCCGCTGAAAATTCTACTCCTGCAGACCAAGGGCAAGAGGCTGTTTGGGGACACCAGCAATAGTGCCTTCTGTGACCCTCGCACCAACTCTGAGTGGGGGGTGACCCATTCTTCCCTATGCCTCTGGAAGAACGTGGCTCAGACCCCTCCCTCTGCTTTACTGACACCATCTTGTCCGTTCTGCAGCCTGCGAGGATGCTCGTCCATCATTCATCCCACACCTCCATCGCCAAGGGTGCCCAGCGCTCATTCCCCCACCTCAATAACTAGTAAACTCAGAAAAGTGATGGGATCTGCCAGTGTTCACAGCCAACGGGTGCTGGAACCTGGGTCAGAGCCCAGCGCCCATCTGGCCCCGGGACCCCGCTGTGCCAGCCGCCCCACCCCACCATGCAATGGAGATGTGGCCGCCTGGGGAATCTTCCATGGCTGTGGGACAGATCACTATACATGGTGGTTCACAACACGACCTAAATGAAAAGGACAGCAATATCAAAAAGACAGCAATATCAAAAGTTGGTGGGGATGCTGGTTGTCTTGAGCTGTTAGGTTTGGGGTAGTTTGTTAGGCAGCAATATCTAGTGAACACATCGAGTCATTTGGGAAGGGTTTTTAGGAGTGATTCCAAAGATGAAATGGGTACGTTTGAGAAATGAACTTTGAGAGTCTTTTGGTCTTTTTTTTGGGGGGTACTGGGGATTGAACCCAGGGGCATTCTGTCTCCAAGCTACACCCCCAGACCTTTTTATTTTTTATATTGAAAGAGGGTCTTGCAGAGTTGAGGCTGGCCTTGAACCTGCGGTCCTATCTCAGCCTCCCAAGTACTGGGATTATAGATGTGCACCACTGCGCCTGGCTTGAGAGTCTCTTGATCTTTTCTATTAAGATGCAGTGAAAAATAAAAGCAATTATCTCAGTATCTCGGCCAGGTAATAATAGCTCTATTTGGAGCTTTCCAGTCAGTTTATGATGTGCCTTTTATTTTAATTGAATTTCTTCACAATGATCCCGCTCCCCATTTCACTTGGCTGAGGCCGACTCTGCTTTGATCTGCAAATTTCCTTCCAGCTCTGGAAAGGTCTTTGGCAATTCTGGATCACCACTTCTGTGATGTCGCCGTGCCCGATTCAGAAGAGGAAAGACACTTCATCCGAGACCAAGCTTGCACGCCAGAGCGCGCAACACTAGCATGTCATAAAGACTTGGCCTGACCTTTAAAACCAATTATGCGCACAAGCACACCAAGCTAAACCCAGCAACACCTACGGGGACGTGGCGGAGCAGGCTTCAGAAACCCTCACCGCGCTGCTGCTCCCAGCGCTGCCCTTTAGACAGGACAAGACACGGGTGTCCTGGGAACGGCTCTGCCCAGCTCATCCCGTAGTCCTTAGAGAACCCCTGCAGCAAGGGCCAGGAGCTCACCGTCAAGCTGGCCCCCGCCTGCTGGACATCCTTGAGCTGGTCCCTGCCTCTGGATGTCCTTGAGCTGGCCCCTGCCTGCTGGGCATCCTCAGCAGCACCCCCTGGCCACACACTTTTGGAGATTGCAAACCCTCCCCTGTGTGTCCCTGGTCCACAGTGACACTAGTCCCAGGCTCTTGAAAGTGACGACTCTCCCAGCCAGCATGGAGAGTTCTAAGCAGGAGGGTCCTGACCTCAGGAGGCTGCAGACAGTGGGCAAAAGGGAAGTGCCAGGGCGCACGCCTGCTCTGTGCCAGTGGCCTTGTCACTGCCTGTCCCCACAGCCTTGTGAGGATTAGCGCCCATGTGCAAACAAGGGAGGTGTCCTTTGGCAGGACGGAGTGCCCGGTGTGCTGGCGAGCATGCTGGCTGCTCGCTGCCACGTTGCCAGGCCCTGTTCTCTCCATGGCTCATGCCCACAGAGGGTGTTTCTTGCCCGATGGGTGTTGTGGGGTCGTGCTGTGTCCCATGCAGTTGCCCAGGTGGACAGAGGGGTTGCCCTGGGAGCAGGTGGCTCTGGGGGAGCAGCTCCCTCAGGAGGGGTGCGTGTCACTGCCACTGCAGAGCTGGCCATGGCCCTCACAGCTGGGGGAGAGGCCAGGATGGCTGCAGCGGCCTTGGGATGGAGGACAGGCGGCCAGAGGCCTCCTCACAGCTGCTGGAGGCCGAGGTCAGGGCCCCCCTCTGCTCCTGTCGCCGTCACCGCCCACAGGGACCCACAGGAGTTTCTCTCTGTCCCAGCTCTATGGCTCAGCCGCTCCCCTTCACTCTGGGGACTCCTGCACCACACAGCCCCTTCTGTGCAAGCACACGCATGTGTGTGTGTGTGTGTTTGTGTGCATGTGTATGTGCGCGCGCACGCATGCACATTCCTGCATGCTGTGTCCTTGTGCATGTTTCTCTGTGTGTTTGTGTGTCTCTGTGTTGGGCATGTGTATGTCGGTGTGCATCTCCATGTATGCGTCTGTGTGTGTCCTGTGCTAGAAGCCCCACACTCAATGATATTTTATTTCACACATATAATCAGTGTCTGATTCCCTCCAAGATGTCAGGCAGCTCGACAGCTTTCTGCTGATCCTGTCCCTGCTGAAGCAGGTGTGCGTCCAGTGCAGAGCCAGGCAGAGCTTGGCCTGGAAGTTGGACTGTCATCTGTTGCACGGGGCCCTGAAGCCACCCAACCATAGCAAGCTCTGGCTTTGCACCATGGTGTGGCCGTGGCCCTCCCCAGGCCGGCAGGTAAGGTGGAGTCGGAGCCCTGGATGAGCTGCCCAGGATGGGTCTCTGTTTCCACCAACATTTTATTTTTTGGAACTGGGGATTGAACCCAGGGGCATTCTACCTCTGAGCTACACCCCCAGCCCTGTTTTTTATTCTTTATTTTGAAACAGGGTCTCACTGAGTTGCAGAGGGCCTCACTAAGCAGCTGAGGCTGGCCGTGAACCTGCGATCCTCCTGTCTCAGCCTCCCAAGTACTGGGATTACAAGCGTGTGCCACCACGCCCGGCCTTCCACCAACTTTAGCCTGGGAATCCACTGAGCAGCCTCTTCCTCCAGCGGACATCGCTGATCAGGTCAGATCCAAGTGCACACTGCTACTGAGTTTTAAAAGTTCAAATGCCTTTTTATTTTCATTTTTTGTAGCACCTGGGATTGAACCTAGTGCCTTCTACTTCTGAGCTACACTCCCAGCCCTTAAAAAAAAAATTTAATTAGAAACAGAGTCTTCCTAAGTTACAGCTCACTGGCCTCAAACCTGTGATCCTCCTGCCTCAGCCTCCCAAATATCGGGATTACAGGCATTTGATACCACACATGGTAAAAACGCCTTTGCATGTGTGCATGCACATGTGCGCGCATGTGTGTTACTGGGGATTGAACCCAGGGGTGTTCTACCTCCGAGCTACACCCCCAACCCTTTTTAGCTTTTATTTTGAAACAGGGTCTCACTAAATTGCTTAGGGCTTTGCTAAGTTGCTGAGGCTGGCTTTGAACCTGCAATCTTCCTATCTCAAGTACTGGGATTACAGGCGTGCGCCACAACACCCCGCTGCCTTTCTAATTTTTTTTTTTTTGAGGTACTGGGGATTGAACCCAGGGGCATTCTACCTCCAGGCTACACCCCCAGCCCTATTTTTTATTCTTTATTTTGAAACCGGGTCTCACTAAGTTGCAGAAGCCCTCACTAAGTAGCTGAGGCTGGCGGCGAACCCGGATCCTCTGGTCTCAGCCTCCCAAGTACTGGGATTACAAGCGTGCGCCACCACACTCCGCTGCCTTTTTAATTTTTGATGAGGATTCTGCTCCTAGGCAGCTAGCACTGAAAGCAGGGGCTCCCTCAGACACTCGTGCCAACAGTGTCAGTCCCGCCACCCGAGAGGTGGGGACACGCCACTCTCCGTTAAGTGGCAGAGGGACTAACAGAGCGCAGTGCCCTGGTGCAGCAAGTGTTAGCCTTAAAAAGGAGGGAAATTGTGCCACCACGTGGATGAACCTTGAGGACACCATGCTAGTGAGACCAGCCAGTCGCCAAGGACACTGTCGGATTCTCCTTATATGAACAGCGCAGAGCGGGCGAATCCATGGAGATGGGCAGTGGGCGGAGGGGGTAGTGCTCAGTGGGTGGAGCTTCGGTGTGGGCAGATGAACAAGTTCCGGAGATGGGCGGTGGTGACGGCCACACAGCAGTGTGAATGTCCTTAATGCCACTGAACTGGACACTTAAAAACGGTCAAAATGACAAGTTGTATATTACTTATATTTAAAAAATTAATTACGTAAAAGAAATCCCCGGGATAGGTTTGAAGAAGTCCCAGCAGACGCAGGAAGGGCGGTGCCGCCACAATCCTGGCAGAGAACTTGGAATGGAAGCAAATCAAACCTCTTCAGGTGCTCGCTTGAGCAATTTACATTAATTTCTTCTAAGTAGTAAAATATATACCACCAACAAATTAAAAATTTCTCACAAAACCAAGGTGAAAAAGTCTGTATTACAAGTCTACAGTTCAGACGAGAAATACGCCAATTTTGGAATCTTGAACTGGTGTGGGGACGGGAAAAGGCACTGGTGCAATGGTGGTCTGATGTGACCCGGGAGGCTGGGCACGTGCGCCCTCCCCCAGTGTCAGCCTGGCATGGTGAGGTCAGGGCACCGTGTGCGTCCTCAGCACAGGGCAAAATGCTGGAGCTGAGCGCTCTAGGGCCAACTGACGTTCCCTCCCGCAGGCGACCCGGTAATGAGGCCCTGACTCCCCTCACCTGAGCGCGCCCCCTCCCTCGATGGACGCCCCCGTCGCGCCTTGCCTATGTGTTGCTTACCTGGCTCCACTTCCCTTTCATCGTCAGCAGGTCACAAGGCCCCCGTGTCCGGCATTGGTGTTACGCGTTGACTTGTGCCCCCATTCACGTGTTGAAGTCCTAACCCCCAGCACCCCAGAATGTGGCCTTATTTGGAGATAGGGGCTTTACTGAGGTAGTCAAGTTAAAATGAGGTCCCTGGAGTGGGTCCTAAGCCAACCCAACTGGTGTCCTTATAAAGAGGAGAGCTTGGGGTACCAAGGCGCACGTAGAGAGAACGCCACGGGACAGGGTGCTGCCTCCGCAAAGGTGCCACAGGTCATTGTCAACCACAGGTGCTGGAAGAGGGGCCTGGCAGTCCCTCACAGCCTCAGGGAGCCAGCCCTGCTCACACTCTGGGCCAGACCCCAGCCTCCAGCGCTGTGAGATGACACGTTCTGTGGTGCTTCCTTACAACAGCCGGCGGAAAGAGATCCTAGTGAATTAAAACAACACAAACCTGTTCTCCCCTCTGCGCCCCTAGTTGGATCTCCTCTGACAGGGACACCAGTCATGTTGGTGGGACCTGCCATACTCTAGGAGGATCTCATCTCAACTAACTACATCTGCCATGGCCCCATCCCCAACACGATCACAGTGATAGGTTTTTTTGCTTTTTTTTTTTTTTCTGGTACTGGGGATGGAACCCAGGGGCATTTTAACTCTGAGCTACACCCCCAGCGCTTTTTATTTTTCATTTCGAAATAGGGTCTCACTAAGTTGCTGAGGCTGGTCTTGAACCTGAGATCCTCCTGTCTCAGCCGGCCAAGTACTGGGATTTCAGGCATGTGCCATGGTGCCCAGTTTATTGCCAGGTCTTTTTGGAAGGCACTCTTCCACCCTAAGAGCCACTCTCTGCCCCTCCCCCATTCAGTTCTTTCCATAGGCAAAATGCCTTAGCCCCACCCCAACATCCCCAAAGTCTTTTGAATTCTAGCATCAACTCCAAGTCCTGCAGCCCATCTGCACGTCATCACCGCAGCCCCTGATCTTGGTTCTTCCTTGTGGCCCAGTCCTCGGGCAGATGAGGTGCTGAGTGAGCCACATCAACCCCAGGGGTCACTTATGTGCTGTGCTCTTCCTGCAAACTAGAACAGTCCTCAAAAGCTGGGTGTGGTGGCACACGCCTCTAATCCCAGTACTTGGGAGGCTGGAACAGGAGGATTGCAGGTTCGAGGCCAGCTTCTGCAACTTAGTGAAGCCCTCAGCAACTTAGACCCTTTTTCAAAATAAAAAGGACTGGGGTGTAGCCAGGTGTGGTGGTGCACACTTGTAATCCCAGTACTTGGGAGGCTGAGATGGGAGGATCGCAGGTTCGCAGCCAGCCTCAGCAACTTAGGCCCTCTGCCGCTTAGTGAGAGCCTGTTTCAAAGTAAAAGAATAAAATTGGCCTGGGGGTGTAGCTCAGAGATAAAATGCCCCTGGGTTCGATCCCCAGTACCACAAAAAACAAAAAGAGAACACTAGTCCCCACCACCACCGTCCGTCCACTCACACCTCCTCCAGCTCGTGAGGGCCGGTCCTGGAATGCTGAGGTGCAGGAGTCAGGGGCCACAGCCTGGTGGGGAGGGGTAAGACCGAAGCACATGTTAGACTGAAATGCTACCACTGGATCCGGCATGTACCCAGAGGCCCACGTGCTGAAGGTCCCCATGGTGGCGCCACTGAGAGGCAGTGGAAACTTTAAAGGGTGGGACCTGGTGGGAGGACTTAGGTCACTGAGGTGTGTCCTTAAGGGGATGTGGGACCCCTGCCCCTCTTCTTCCTTTCTCTTGGCTTCCCGGTCACCACGAGTGAGCAGGTTCCTCTGCTACACACTCCCGCCATGATGAACTGTCAATACAGGCCCAGCGTAACCAGGTCACATGACCATGGACTGGAATCCCTCAAACCATGAGCAGAAAGAACCTTTTCCTTTTTTTTTTTTTTTTTTGTAGTACTGGGGATTGACGCCAGGCACATTCTACCTCCAAGTTATACCCCCAGTCCTTTTTATTTTGAAACAGGGTCTTGCTAGGTTGCTGAGAGTCTCACTATATTGCTGAGGCTGGCCTCAAACCTCCGATCCTCCAGTCTCATCCTCCCAAGTACTGGGTTTACAGACACGCGCCACCACACCCGGCTCTTTTCCTCCCTTTGAGTTGATTTTCTCAGGTATTTTGTCACAGTGACAGAAAGCTGACTGACACATGTAATACTTGGCTTCTCCTATTACAATGCTTAGCTTGCTGTTTTGTAATTATTTACCTAAAACAACCTGAAAAATGCATAAGAATGGTTTTTAATTTTGTAAAACAAAGCAAAGCTGTTACTATTGACCTTTCATTTCTTCCTCCTGACTTCACTGAAAAGTGGTTTTCATTAGAGGTCTGTGGCTCAGGTGCTTAAAAAAAATATCTGTAGAATCCATAGTAGTGCTGTCTCTCATTCCTGATATTGATAATGTATATTTCCTCCTTTTTTCCTAATCAATCTAACTAGAGTTTATAAGTGTTATTGACCTTTTCAAAGAACCAACTTTTGATTTCATTGACTCTCATGAATACTTTCTGTTTATTTCATTCATTGCCACTGTGATTTGTGCTATTTCTTTTTTCTTTTTTGGCTTGTTTTGGGTTTCATTTAGTCTTAATTTTCTGCTTCTTCAGGTGAAAGCTGAGGTCAATGATTTGCTGTCTTAATTTTCTTTAAACATTAAAAAACAGTTTAATGAGATATAATTCACATATAATTCACTTTCTTTCTTTTTATGTATGTGGTACTGGGGATTGAACCCAGGGGCGTTCTACCTCTGAGCTACACCCCAGCCTTATTTTATTTTGAAACAAGTTCTCACTAAGTTGTAGAGGGTCATGCTAAATTGCTGAGGCTGGCTGTGAACCTTCTATCCTCTTGTCTCAGACTCCCAAGTACTGGGATTACAGGCATGTGCCACTGCATCATTTTTTTTTTTTTTTGTAGTACTGGGGATTGAACCCAGGGGCATTCTACCTCCAAGCTACACCCTCAGCCCTATTTTTTTAAATTCTTTATTTTGAAACAGGGTCTCACTAAGTTGCAGAAGGCCTCACTAAGTAGCTGAGGCTGGCCGCGAACCCGGATCCTCCGGTCTCAGTCTCCCAAGTACTGGGATTACAAGCGTGCGCCACCATGCCCGGCTCACTGCATCTGTTTAAATCACTCTTTTTGTTTGTTTGGTACTGGGATTGAACCCAGGGGCATTCTACCTCTGAGCTATATCTCCAGCCCTATTTTATTTTTATTATTATTATTATTTTTTTTTTTGGCAGTACTGGGGATTGAACCCAGGGGCATTCTACCTCTGAGCTACATCTCCAGCCCTATTTTATTATTATTATTATTATTATTATTATTTTGCAGTACTGGGGATTGAACCCAGGGGCATTCTACCTCCGGGCTACACCCCCAGCCCTATTCTTTATTCTTTATTTTGAAACAGGGTCTTAGTAAGTTGCGGAGGGCCTCACTTAGTAGCTGAGGCTGGCCACGAACCCGGATCCTCTGGTCTTAGTCTCCCAAGTACTGGGATTACAAGCGTGCGCCATCACGCCAGGCTTATTTTTTTTTTTTTTTATTTTGAAACATTGCTGAGGCAAGCCAAGTTGCTGAGGCTGACTGTGAACCTGTGATCCTCCTGTCTCAGCCTCCCAAGTACTGGGATTACAAGCGTGCGCCACCACGCCCTGCTTAATTCACTCTTTTAAAGTATACAATTCAGCTGGGCCGTGTTGGTACACACAATTTGGTCTGCAACTTGGTGAGACTCTCAGCAACCTAGAGAGACTTTGTTTAAAAAAATAAAATAGGGCTGGGGATATAGCTCAGAGGTAGAATGCCCCTGGGTTCAATCCCCAGTACCACAAAAACAACAACAGAACAAAACCAAAAAAAATCTAAAAAGTATACGATTCATTGGTTTTCAATGCAACCATAGACATGTGAAACCATCACTAAAATTAATTTTAGAACATTTTCATCACCTTAAAAGAAGCCATCCTCATCAGTTGTTACCCATTTGCCTCTCCCTCACCCAGCCCCTGGCATCCTGAATCTTTCTGTCTTTATAGATTTCTCTACTCTGAACATTTCATATAAATTGAATCTTATATCTGACCTTTGTGACTGGCTACTTTTGCTCAGCATAATGGTTTTTTTTTTTTTTGTGGTACCGGGGATTGAACGCAGGGGCATTCTACCTCCGCGCTACACCCCCGGCCCTATTTTTTTATACTTTATTTTGAAACCGGGTCTCATGAAGTTGCGGAGGGCCTCACTAGGTAGAGAGAGAGAGAGAGCGAGCGCAAGCTGAGGCTGGCCGTGAACCCGGATCCTCCGGTCTCCGCCTCCCAAAGTACTGGGATTACAAGCGTGCGCCGCCACGCCCGGCTCAGCATAATGTTTTAAAGGCCCATCCATGCGATACTGTGTATGGGTACTTATTTGTTTATATGGTCGAGTAATACTCCGCTGTATGGACATACCACATTTTGTTTATTCATTCACCATTTGATGGACAATGGGCTATTTCCACCTGTTGGTTGTTGTGACCTATGCTGCTGTGGACATCTGTACGTACATTTTTGTGTGGACATACGTTTCTCTTTCTCTGGGGTATACACCTAGAAATGGGACACTAGGTCCCGTGGGATTGCTACTGAAGCCCAGCCACACTGGTTTCCAGAGCAGCTCAGCACACGTGAGCCTTCTTTTCCCACGCCCTCACCCGTCTTCTTGTTGTCTGACACTGTGATTCGTACCATTCTAGCGGGGGTGACGCGGCATCGCATCGTGGTTCTCGTTGCCTTTCCGTGATGGCTAATGGCATCTAGCATCTCTTCGTATGCTCTTTGGCCTTTGTAGATTTGTCTTTGGAAAAATATCTATTTAGATCCTTTGCCTTCCTTTTTTTTTTTTTTTTTTTTGCAGTACTGTGGATTGAACCCAGGGGCATTCTACCTCTGAGCTACAGTCCAGCCCTATTTATTCTTTATTTTGAAACAAGGTCTCACTAAGTTGTGGAGGGCCTCACTAAGTAGCTGAGGCTGGCCAGGAACTTGCGATTCTCCGGTCTCAGCCTCCCAAGTACTGGGATTACAAGCGTGCGCCACCACACCCGGCTCTTCTACTACTACTACTACTACTACTACTACTTCTTCTTCTTCTTCTTCTTCTTCTTCTTCTTCTTCTTCTTCTCATCATTACTATTACTATTATTTTTTGTGGTTCTAGGGATTGAACCCAGAGGCATTCTACCTCTGAGCCATACCCCCAGCCCTGTTTTTAAGATTAATTAATTAATTTCTTTTTGCAAAGCTGAGGATGGAACTCAGAGCCTCGTGCATACTAGGTAGGCGCTTTATCACTGAGCTACATCCCCAGCTCCCTTTTTTATTTTTTATTTTGAAACAGACTTGCTAAGTTGCTGAGGCTGCCCTTGAACCTGAGCTCCTTGTATTTTAGCCTCTCAAGTACAGGCGAGCATACTGGGATTACAAAGGAGCGCCTGGGTTCTTTGCCTATTTTAAATTTATTTATTTATTTATTTTGCAGTACTAGGTATTGAAGCCAGGGGAATTCTTCTGTGTTACACTTCCAGCCCTATTTTTTATTCTTTATTTTGAAACAGGGTCTCACGAAGTTGTGGAGGGCCTCACTAAGTAGCTGAGGCTGGCTGCGAACCTGTGATCCTCCTGTCTCAGCCTCCGAAGTATTGGGATTACAAGCGTGTGCCACCATGCACAGCTTTAAATTTTTTAAAATTATTATTATTCGAGCTGGGCATGGTGGCGCATGCTTGTAATCCCAGTACTTAGGAGGCTGAGACTGGAGGATCTGGGTTTGCAGCCAGCTTCAGCTGCTTAGTGAGGCCCTCTGCAACTTAGTGAGGCCCTCTGCAACTTAGTGAGGCCCTGTTTCAAAATAAAGAATAAAAAAATAGGGCTGGGGTGGAGCTCAGAGGTAGAATGCCCCTGGGTTCAATCCCCAGTACCGCAAAAAATAAAATTATTATTATTCTTACTGCGTTGCATGGGTTGTTTATATATTCTGGGTACAAACCCGTTATCAGATGTATGATCTGAAAATATTCTCCCCTTCTGTGGGTTGATTTTCACTTTCTTGATCTCATCCTTGCTGCACAGATGTTTGGAAGCCCATGAAGTCCGGGGTAGCTTTTTTTCTTTTGTCGCTCATGCTTTTAATGTTAAGGCCAAATTTGAGGTCCTGAAGTCACACCCCGGGTCTCCTAAGAGTGTTACAGTTGGGCTTGTCCAATTACTTCTCTGATCCCTTTTGGGAGAACAGAGAAGTGCAGACTGGGGAGAGGGAGGCAGGGGGCATTGCCACTGCTGGGGGCTCCCAGGGCTGTCCTGGCTAGGAGTCCGGGTGCTGTGGGGCCTGAGGGCAGAGCTGGGCCAGTGTGAGCGGTGGGGGGGGTTCAGTGAGACCCACCCTGCATCAGTTCCAACAGCCTGGAGATGCAACGGGCTTCACGGGCAGCTGACGGATGGGCCACAGGTGCGTGGGGTGCACGCCCTCCAGGGCCTGCGGAAGGGTGGGGAAAAGGGCAGGGTCATGCAGAGGGGAAGCTCTGCTGTGGGGTGGAAGGTTCCGGTGAGGCCTACCTCCTGCTAGCAGAAGGCCTTGGGGTGGGGTGGAGGGTGCCCTGGTGAGCCAGGGAGATCAGAAGTCCCACTGCACTGCCTTGGGCCTGTGCAGAGGCTTCCTCCCCAGCTTCCTTTGCCTGGCTAATAGCTCTCTTTCCACTCAGGTTCCAACCTGGCCACCGCCTCCTACAGGAAGCATTCTGGGACTGCCCAAGCTGTTTCAGGGCTCCGCTCTGTGCCTTGCTCCATTATGGCCTGGGCCATACTGATGACTTGGCTTTTGCCTGGACCCTGGATGAGGGCCTGTTAACTGTTGACCCAGAGCTGGCAGCTGCCCTGGGAGGTCTGGGGGGACCGGTCCACCTCTGCCCTTCCCCACCCCGTCCCCCTCGTCCCTCCTTGCTGGCTCATTCCTTCCTCCTTGGCTCTGCTGATCCCTCACACTGGGATAACTGCAGGACTCCCACAAGCCTGCAGCTGCCTGCAGTTCCTCTGCCCCAGCCTTGACTTACTGGACGTGCCGGCTGCTTTGCCAGCCCTCTGGCCCTCCCGGAAGCCAGCGGTGTGCGTGCGCGTGGGGGTGAGAGCGTAGCATGGCTGGGCTGGCCGAACCAGCGTGCACAGGGCGGCCTCGGCCACCTTGCTTTCCCCTGACTGCAGAGTCCAGTCCAGAGAGATGGTTTAAACATCTCCCCCCAATTTTCTTTGATCCTGGAAATATCTTCCACACACTGTTTTGAAAAAAAAAAATCAACGCAACAAATTGCGTTCAATATGCTCTGGAGCCGGAAAAGACGGAATTCCTCTTGTCCCTCCATTTTTATTCCTACCGGCAGGGGAGGTATCTTATGGCAGATAAACATGCACCGTGAGGATGAGTGGTGGCCTTTGGGGGTGTGTCTTCAGGAAGCCAGGCAGGAGCAGGGGTTCAGACCGCTTCGTACCATGGGAAATTCTGGTACCCTCAGCTCAGGAGTGTTTTGAATGGAAAATATGGATCCGTGCGCCCAGAACACACCCTCCCGGGATTGGGGGGCGGTGCCTGCAGGGCGGGAGGAGCAGCAGTGGGCGGGGTTTCTTACACCCCTTCCCAGGCTCAGCACTGCAAGACTCCCCTGGGGGACTTGGGCAGGGCCCCCAGCTGTGGCCCAGGGACTCCACATGGGAGCGGACAGGGAACAGATGCTCCCCAGCCTGGCCCAGTTCAGCCTCGCCCCTCACATAGTACCTCCGGAGCACCACAACCCCCATTCCCTTGGAGGGGGCACCTGGGCTGGTGTGCCAGGTCCAGAGGCAGCTTCCCAGGGCTGCTCATCCACCCTCATTCCGTTTCCCAGTCAAATCCCCTTTCCTCTTCGTCTGGGCCTTTGCACCCACACAAACTCAGATTCCTCCCCAGGAAGGACAGCGTCGTGGCCCTGGGCTGAAGCCCTGGTGTCTCTGGTCTGGAGTCTGTGTGTGGGTATGTGTGCATGGGTGTACGAATGTGTGTGTGTGTGTTCATGTGCACGTGAGCATGCGTGTGCTGTGTGTCGCCGGGTCTCCTGTGCAGCCCGTGGACATGGTTCTGCCTTGACCCATGGGGAACGGGGCACCTCCTGAGTGAGGCTGCAAGAAGTTCCCTGGAGCGCAGGTGGGGCGCCCACAGCCCGGAGCGGGGCTTGTGCCTCTGGCTTGCGGGGAGCCCGCTGGGTCCCACTGGGCCCTCCCAAGGGTGCAATTTGACCAGGTTATTGAGCTGGTCTGAGCCCCATCTCATCTGTCAGTGGGGGAGGCAGACTTAGGGGAGGTCAGCATTTCCCCTGAGGCACGAAGAGCAGCGCCCTCCCTGTTGGTGGGAGAAACAACATCCTTAACATCAGCATCACCTGGTTGGAGCTGGCCCAGCTGGAGGGAGGAGGGAGTGAGCTGGCCTCAGTTCCACCCTCGCTTCCCACGTGGCCCCGTGGCTCTTCTCGCCTGCAACACGGGATGCCTCCCCAGCCACGGGGACGGGCGGGCCTCTGCACATGTCTCCCAGCCTCACTGCACAGCCGCATCCGGCCCTTGTCCTCCCTGCAGGGTCTGGGCTCCACACGTCATAACCCAGGGCAGTTCACACCGCAGACCCTTATCTACAGCGGTGGAAGTCCACCAAGGTAAGGCAAGGATTTTCATTGTTTCTTTTCTCTTTAGAACTTCATTTTTTGGTGAATTTTGTTGCCCTAAACCTTGACCTTTGACTTGGGCTTTGTGCCGGAGGCAGGAAGACAGGGTCCCCTTGGGCAGGTCCTTCGTACTTGGGCATCGACAGTCCCTGGGGTGTCTGACCATGAGAAGAGGGGCATGTTGGCCCCTGCCCTGCACAGGTGAGCCCCAGTGCCAGGCGTCGCCAGCCCTGGCTACTCCTTCCATCCACTCCTCCTTTCTGCCTCTCTGCCTCCCTCCAGTCTGCCCATCCATCCACAGAGAGCCTTGCACCCCCACCCCCAAACTTCACCTGGGCAGGCACTCCCGTTTTCTGGGACCTGGGCCTGCTTCCCCTGCCCTCCGCAGGCGCTGAGCTTGTCATCTGGCTTGTGCTAATGGCCTGATCCCCTCCCTCGCTGGGCTGTCAGCCCATGAGGTGGGGACTTGGCCACGTTGTGTCCTCAGGGACTAGAACAGAACCTGACGGGTGCGGGTGCCCTTCACCTGGTGAGGGAGGGAGGGAGGGAGTGAATGACTTCAGGCGCCCCTGCTCCACCTCCTGTGGCAACACAGGCTCCGCCCCTCTGGTCTCCCGTCCCCCAGGCCAGTGGCCCCTCCTCATGAAGACAGACGCCCCAGGCTGGCAGGACGGGAGGAGTTCCTGCATCTGATCAGCTGAGCTTTGCCACCCAGGAGCAGGGTCTGGAGGAGCTGAGATCCTCGCTGTGTGCCCCTGGGAAGCGGGGGACCCTCTCCCACCTGGTCCTTGGAGCCCTGGGCAGATGCGAATCATCTGTGTCTGTCTTAGACTTGGAGGGATCCAGGCCTTGCTGCCAGCTCGCCCTGGGCTCCCAGGTTGTCCCTAAATCCCTTCGTCCATTAATCAAGCTGAGAGCTGGGGGCTTCGGTCTCTAGAGGAAAATTGGAGGCAAGTATGGGACCCTGCAGGATCTCGGAGCAGCTGGGCCTCTGGGACCCCGGGCTTAGGTGGGGGCTGGGATGCTCCCCTGGGCCACAAATCCCTGGCAGCAATAACACAGGACACCTGACTGCCAACCAGAGAGAAAGAAGCGGCTGAGCGCATCCTGCCGCCGATGAGGGGACGGTCTGTGATGGACACGGCGGGTCAGGCTGCTCAGGCCAAGTATGAGTCTGGATGGAGCGTGGCGTGCTGGGAGCGGGCACGAGGCGTTTCTGTGCTGCAGGAAATGACTGCTCAGAGAGTGCGCCTTGGCCTGGGAAGCTCCAAGGACGGCGAGGATTTTGGCTGGGGGCGTATTATGGAAGGCTTCCTTGGGAGATGATGGAAAATGGACCCTCCACGGGGTGAGCCCAGCCAGGATCCATCCCTTCAGGTTGCTCTGTGCATAGAAGCGGCCATTCATCTGTCCCCCCAGAAACCAGCAGGCTGGCCCCGGTGTCGCAGCCTGGTCTGGGTGACGTGCCAGCTGCCAGGGCCAGTGTGGGTTGTGAGCTGTTGAATCTAGTACTAATTATCCTCAACTCTGGGCTGGAGGCCCCACACGCTCCTGGGTCTGAGCTCCTGGTGCCCACGGTGCAACGCGAAGAGGAGCGCTAGGGTCCTTCAAGGAGGAGCTCTGGGAGGAAGGACGTGGCATCTTCCAAAACTCCCAGGGGCAGTTTGAGATCAGAAAAAATGAAGTCATTGTAATCCCAGTACTTGGGAGGCGGAGACAGGAGGATCCGGGTTCGCGGCCAGCCTCAGCTACTTAGGCCCTCCGCAACTTAGTGAGACCCTGTTTCAAAATAAAGAACAAAAAATAGGGCTGGGGGTGTAGCTCAGAGGTAGAATGCCCCTGGGTTCAATCCCCAGTACTACAAAAAAAAAAAAAGAAATAAATAAGAAAGAAAAAATGAAGTCATAGAAATGATAGCCTCAGCATTTGGCGACTGGCCTGCGGGACGCGCATGGTGTCTTATAAGGGGAGGCAGCCCGTCACCCAACTATTAAGCCAATGATCTTTCTCCCAGTCAGAAAGCATCACACAGCTCCTTGTACATGCGGCTATTTTCTCAGACAAGCTTTCAGGGACCAGACTGCGGTGCTGGTCACAGCAGGTGGGCTGTGTGGCCTGCAGGGGATGGGTTTTGCCCGCACACCTCTTTGTATTGCTTTGATCCGGAGTCAGTCAGACACGGGTTACTTTGATAATTAAAAAGTGTGAAGTAAAGGATATTAAATCTGGGTGTGGTGGTGCACGCCTGTAATCCCAGTACTTGGGAGGCTGAGGCAGGAGGAACGCAGGTTTGAGGCCAGCCTCGGCAATTTAGCAAGACCCTGTCTCAAAATAAAACAGTACCGAAAAGGCTGGGGGTGTATTGGAGTGGTAGAGTACCCCGGGTTCAATCCCCAGTGACTGACACACACACACACACACACACACACACACACACACACATTAAAAGAAAACAGAAGATGGAAGAAAAATATAAACCGAGAGACATTTCAGAGGCAGTGTGGAGGCAATGTGCTGTGGAGGTGACGTGGTGGCGATGACTGAGGCGGCATGGAGATGACGTGCCCTCTCCCCCCCGACTCCCGCACCTGCACAGGTGCCCCGCTCCAGTCCCCGTGGGCCCCTCTCCGGTCCCTGGCTGCTGACCAGCTCTTGGAGTGTGTGCTGCTCTTGCTCTCGGCGTGAGAGGCTCATTTTCCTCTGCTCAAATGCCTGACCTCCTCTGGGGTGTGGTTCAGGCCGCCCTCCCGAGCACCCGAGCCTCCGCGCCGAGCGCTGCCCGCCGTCACGGCCCCGCGAACCTTTGCCAGTGCGGTCTCTCTGCGATTTTGTCTCTGCTGGACCGTGTTTCTTGAGCATGGTGCCCAGCTCAGAGCGAGTGCTCAGCAGTGAGTGCTCATCGAGAGAACAGGTGGACGGAGTGGGTCAGGGGAGGGAGAGATGTGCAGATATATGTTGTGTGTGTGGCTGGAGGGCTGGAAGGATAGAGGGGTGCATGGCTGTATAGACAGATGGATGGAGGGTTGCTTGAATCCAGTACAGTGTGTGTGTGTGTGTGTGTGTGTGTGTGTGTGTGT